>CATIWQ010401594.1:0-34503 GCA_949673415.1 Euphorbia schlechtendalii
TTACATGAGGGTTTATAAATGGGTTGCTGATGTAGAAGGTTCTTGTTGCACTAAAATACACTCCAAGCCTCTCCCCAAATAGGTTCTAACGAGGGAGGTACATGTGATATGGCAACAAGTGCTCCACTCGCTCAAGTACTAACTTTTCTCAAGGAGGTAGATTAGTACAAGAGAAAGCATTGAGGTAATAGGGGTACCTTAGACTTATGAGCTAATCCCTTCTACTGCAATGCGTTATTAAGAATATGTCAAAATTAAGAGAAAATGGAATAATGTGATTAATAATTTTCGGCACTTATCCAAAATCTAAAACCTTTGAAAAAACAAGTTTTAGAAAAAAAATCCCCAGTGGAGTCGTCACTGTGAGAGAGCAATACGGAGCGGTGGGCCGAGAGAGTGCGGAATGAGAGGCGCGATCCACCGGGGTGTTTGAAAAAAGAAGCACCGGGTCGTGGGACCTGGGAAAAAGGTTTTAAAGAGAGGGCGAAAATGTTTTTTTTAGATCGGTTCGAACCCGAATGCGCTATCTCTTAGTGTGGAGTCACCACCTGGATTAGCTCTTTCCAGGAATTAGAGTCTTGTGAGGCTTAACGTCCGGGGGACGGCCCACCAAGACACAAAGATTCGGGTCCGGGATAAGTTGCTTATTTCTTAAGTGATCACATTATATTACATCTACAGAAAACCGTATTTTCTTAGTTATGCATATTCGCACTTAGTTCGTTTTTGATTGTAAATGCATGGTTTACGTATAGAAAAAGTAATAAATCATCCACAAAGCGGAATAATAAACTATCCTCAAAGCAGTAAGTAAATGCGGAAAATAAAAATTACAAGGCTTTCAAAAATCGGGGGATGCAACCGCCCGCTACCCTATTAATTACATTTTCCGTAAAAATATATGCAATACTCGAAGGAAAATAAATCCTAAGCATACATCTAACATGCATTCACAAAGGTTAGCACGAAATATGGCACATATGTTCTATTTGATTTTAGCGACGCCCGTGTGGCCTAATCAAAACATCGAGAATTTTAAAGTTGTTAATTTAAATAAAAACAGTTCATTTTTTTTTACACGTATGTTGGTCAATTTAATTAGTGAAAATGACTGCATGGCAAAAGATGAGGTCTGTTATCCAAGAATATATTATATTCCCTTCGTGGGGGTATTCTAAAAAAATAGAAAAGAAATAAAGATGAAGAGAATTACAACATTATTTACATAAAAAGAAACAAAAATATTCCTAGGTCCACAAATAAAAAAAAACAAGCAGATGAAAGCATGAAATTCGTAGCTCTAGGAACTCAGAGGGTTACCCTTGCGGTATGAATCCACTTCGGTGTATCTGTTCGATCCCAGGAGTATTCCTCATTCATTTTTGTAGTTAATTGTGGTGAAATTGTTGGTGTAAAAGTCCAAAAAATCTTCGTTTAATTCTTAGAATTTTAGTGTGATTTAATTGGAAAATACGTGTTTATTTATTCAAAAGATAATCAGACTCGGGTTCTAAATTTGTTTTAGACCCGAGAATATCTGAGGATTTAAGAAGAAATAGATGAAGAAATTTGATAAAAAATATGAAGAAATTTGGGATTCAAATGTGTTTTGGATCCGAGAAAAAAAAGAAAAGTAAGTATTATTGTTTGTATATTTTTTATCTGAAAGAAAGAATTTTTCTCTGTGAATTTTCCCGCCCCTTTCCACGGAAAATTCCCCCTATTTATAGACCAAATTTTTCCGACACCATTTGATGGTATCATTAAATGGTATTATTTCCTTCTTTTTCATTATGTATTTGGATCATATTGTGGTACTATTCAAGTACCATTTTTATTTCCCATCTATATTTATTTATTTCCTTTTTTATTATATCTTTCTCATTTCTTTTATTTCCTTTCTTTTTTTTATTCCTTTTCTTTTTATTTCCTTTTTCATTTTTTTTAATTTTTTCCTTTTATATACATATTCTTATAAAAAAAACAATTTAATTAAATTATTTTAAACTCCTAAACTTTATTTAGGTTCTTAAAATATTTTAAGCCTTTAAGTTTTCACATAAGGCTTTTAAATATTTTTTTACGATCCTAAATATTTATTTAGAGCCTGAAATATTTATTTTTTTATGAGGAGAACTCCCATTTGAAGATCATCGGATGGTCGAAAAATTGTGTGATCCGAGGATAAATATCCCGAAAAGCCGTTACCATTGAACGCGCGAGCTGGTACGAAATCCCTACTTGAATCTAATCCAAGGAGTAAGCATTCACATGCTATTCTGTCCGTTCCACTGATATCTAGTCTCAATGAAACTATGACTAGGGATATTTAGACTATTCATAGTAACACGTATATGCAGTTCTCACACCATATAGCTCCCTCCCACTATGTTCACGCACTTTTACGCTATGAAGTAGTCATGGACTTTGTCTCATCAATGCACATATACATGTTTAATAATACACACACACACACACACACACACACCAGCGAGATACATTAATAAATAGAAAGCACATATAAGTAACAAAGATGTCTTAATTATTGTTATTATTGATAATTCGAAACCATTTGTACATTATGACTAATAAAGATATATCACCCTAATTACCTCTAGGGCATACATCATGTCTAACACATAGTTTATAGCATAAAAAGTAATAGAATAGTTTTGTCAAGGAATGTAAGATTTTATGAGACTATATTTCCATATGAGGAACCTATGAACAACAATTTACCTTATGAAAATCATATGAATAATGACTTATCTTATTCTAACAATGATTATGGAATTACTGAGTATTCTAAGCAAGATAAAAATTTAACAAAAAGAACCAGTGGTCAGCACAAGCAACCAGCATATCTATAGGATTATCACTATGCACTAATAATGAATAATGATGTTGCAGCTGAAGTAGAAAGAGGTAAGCTATATCCTTTATCAGGTGTGTTAAACTATAATAATTTATCCATAAATCATTTAGCATATTTAATTCGGTTACTTATTGAAGTTGAACCTAAGTCATTGCATCTAAAAGCCAAGAGTGGAGAAATGCAATGCAAAATGAAATGGATGCTTTAGACAATAATGAAACCTGGGATATTGTGTCTTTGCCTCATAACAAAACTCCTATAGGCTGTAATTGAATTTTTAATATGAAAAGAAAATCATATTTTTCTATTGAGAGATATAAGGTAAGATTAGTGGAAAAAGGTTACACGTAGCAAAATGGCATATATTACTTAGAAATCTCTTCTCCAGTTGCTAAGATTACAGCAATTAGACTTCTATTAGCTTTAGCAGCAAAACAAGGGTGGTTTTTAGAGCAGTTAGACATCAATAATGCTTTCTTACATGGTTCTTTAGATGAGAAAATATACATGGAAGTGCCTGAAGGCATATGTAGCAATGTCACTAACCTTGTTTGCAAGCTTAAAAAGTCACTATATGGCCTTAAACAAGCCAGTAGGTAGTGGAACTCAACTTTGACAAAGGCATTAATTAATAAGGGTTTTTTTGAAATCTGTGGAAGACCCTTCACTATTTGTGAAAACTTTAAAAGGTTGTTTCGTAGCCCTTACTCTATATGTGATGATGTCATTATAGCTAGTAATGATGAAAAAGTGATAAAACAAATAAAAGATGATTTGCATGATTGTTTAACTATAAAAGATTTAGGTAAGTTAAAGTTCATTCTTGTACTGAAATTTCTAGAAAAAGTAAAGGCATACGTATGTATCAAATGAAATATGAAATAGATTTACTTGAAGAATATGGATTCTTTGATTGTAAACCAGCTGCAACACCAATATCAACAGTCAAATAGGATTATTCAAAGACACAAGTATTGGCAGACAACACACATTACAGGAAATTGGTTGGCAAGCTTCTCTACCTTGCAAACACAAGGCTAGACATCTGATTTACGGTACAACAACTCTGAAAAAATTAAGAAATACCACATGAGGGTCAGTTGATAGCAGCTCATAGAGTTTTGAGATACCTTAAGGGAAAACCAACATTAGATGTCTTTTTCTCAGCAACATAAGGGACAAAATCAAGGCATATACAGACTCTGATTGGGACAACTGTATTGATAGCAGAAAATCCATTACGTGCTACTGTGCTTTCATAGGGGACTCTCTTGTTTCCCAGAAATCCAAAAAGCATAACATTGTATCCAAGAGCTCCTCAAAGGCAGAATACAAAGCTATGGCTTTAACTGCAGTTGAAATCTAGTGGCTTATCTATCTGTTAAGAGACTTCAAGGTTGAGGATATATTACTAGCACTACTCTTCTGTGATAATATTTCAGCAATGCACATAGTAAAGAATTTAGTTTTCCGCGAAAGGACAAAGCACTTAGACATTGATTGCATTTTGTCAGGGCTAAACTTCAAGCTGGCATCATTCACTTAATGAGTGTTTCTTCAAAAAACCAAGTAGCATACCTATTGACAAAAGCCTTACATTCTCCATATTTCATTTTCGGGGGATGTTGATATATGTAAAAGAAATCAAATCACTTAGTTTTTAAGAATAGTCATTGCTAGCACAAGGGTAGTTTAGTATTTTACTACTGAGTTAGTTATGATATTGCGTATAAAAGCAGGTATAGGTTGAATAAACTACACTTTTTTACTTCTTATTCTTTGTATATTTTCTCTGTATTTGGGTATAAGCTTTCCTCAAAATATATTGATAATCAATAGAGTACTCTTCTTTGTTCATCTCTCTATCTCTCTCTCTAAGCTACTGACAACCCATATACTCCATCACATCAACAATTGTGGTCTATAAACATTCAAAAGTAAAAAATTAGTAATATTCAATTTGCGTTAATATGTCTAATTATGTATTAGAAATAAAATTGCAAGTATTACAATTCAAGTTATCCTTAAAATGTAGGTTATGAATTCAGTCCTTAAAATGTAGGTTATGCTCTTTTCATTCTTAATTATAAATAAATTATTAGGTTTTCCTTTATAAAATTATAAATTTAACGTCTACAAAATATGATCACTACAACAAAAATATGGAGCATTAACAATAACTATACTTATTATTGTTTTCCATAAATACATGTTAAACTCTTTCCATCCCATTTTAATTTTCTTTTCAGAATGTTTCCCTATAAATAAGAAATGATTTGAAAATATTAAATTAATCTTTTGTATTTATCACCTTGATTAATAATATCATTGGTTTTATTAGGGGTGTGCATTCGGTTAAAACCAAATCAAATTAATTGAAAACCGAATAAGAAAAATATTGTTAACTTTACCAAACCGAATAAAAAGTGGAATCGAATTAACTAAACCTAAATAAAATTATTCGGTTTGGTTAAAAACTGAATTGAACCGAAGTTCAAATTAATAATATCGTAATATGGTTTTTAATGAACTCTTCATTCCTTTCACATGAAAAAATAAAAAGAAATTTAAATCAAAATACAATATCGATTACATACATAAATAGAGAAATATTGTATCTTCAAGAATCCACAATGGCAACGCTTACCAACAAGAAATATGGAAGTTCCTTTCAATTATGAGGATGTACCAGTACTATTTTATAAATTAAAATTAAAAAGCTTGTAATTCCAAAATTCAAATAAAATGAGTTAATTAAAAGGAGACTTTAATTAATATATTTTAAAATTTTTATTATAATATATAAAATTTCAATTTGGGTACCATAGTTTTTTCCACACTAATACCGAACCGAAACAAGAACTGAAATATATAATTATTTGTACACCGAATCAAATTTTTAAAATAAATTAATCAAATTTATAATTTGGTTTGGTTCGGTTCGGTAATTCAAATTACCAAACCATTTACACACACCTAGGTTTTATTAAGGGTAGTATTGAAAAGAAGATGAAATAAATCCTTTAAACACAACAAAATAAATTCATTGTTATTTACAAGGATAGAATTGAAAGAGAGTTGAAATTTTTCCCTTGAATACGTGGAATGAAATTGATTGTTATTAATAAGGGTAGAAATAAAAGAAAGATATGGAAAAAATCAACAAATGATAATTAAAATGGAAATAGCTAAAAAGCTAAAGAGATAAATAAAATGAGATAAAGGTCGTATATGTTTTGGTTGTTTCGGAAATGATATTGGTCCATTTACTTATTATTATTATTATTATAAACTATCATTGATTAAGAGCTTGTCAAAATATTTTTAACTTTAAGTATCTTATTTGAAGTACATATATAGTATTCCCATAATTTATATTTTAATTTACAAGTAGTTTAGAAGTTAATTTTTTATAAATTATAAACACTTGTGATTTGACTAAATAAAGACGAGCATACCATCATTTAATTTCATGCACTAAAATGTCTCTATTCCCATCCTACAAATAATTTTTTATCATTTTGTATTTTCTATAATATAAAATTCTTATAAATTATTTACCAAACATATCAACTACTTATAATTTCCTCAGTTAAAAAGTATTTATAAGGAATAAGCTAAAAAAACCACAAATGAAAAACATAACTAAAGACCCTCCATATGGAATTTGAAATTTATACCACTAATCTAATAACTTAGTGAAAGATTAATCAAAGAGAGTGATCTTCACGCTCTAATCTTCAGAAAGAGATAGTTGATTTTATCTTCGCCTAAGATGGTGACTACAAGATAAAATTGGATTAGAGTGACTTGTTGTGTGATCGACTTAACCACTCCGAAACATAAGTTAGTGACGGAATTAAAGAGCATAAAATATTAAGTTACCTTTATAAGATCAAACTTATTCAATAGGTGACATAATCCTAATTAGATTCATGAATCCTTGTTTAGTTGAATCTAAAATACTGGTGTGGCGTGGTTGACATGCAAGTTATGCAACCTCATGCTGCTTCATCAACTCAGCACCACCGAATGGCAACGCAAACCACACAAATGTGTTCCATATGCGCTTGTTGATTAAGTACTAGTTTATCACTTAGTAGAAATTATAGCAAATGACTAACTAGTTTATCTTTTACCAAAAAAAAGCTAGTTTTTTTTTAAAAAAGAAGCTAGTTTATCTTATACACATTATGAAGATTCTAATTGTCTTAAATAAAGAAAAGAAAAGGAATTGAAAGGAACCCTCTCATCTTTTTATTCTTTTGCGCTCAAAAGGGGTTCATTCTTTTCCAATAATATCCCTATTTGTGTTGAGAATCCACATCCTTATGGTATGGGTTATTTCATTACAAAAATAGCCGTTGCTTTTGAATTTTGAACATTCTTGCCTAAGGGATGTATAATGACGAAATCAATTCCAAAATCTTTTGATTAATTAATCAATGATTAACCGAATTAGAATAATTTTAGTAAATAAATAGATTAGAAATTTATAGATATAGATAATATGAATATATCCCGGAATATAGTAAATGTCATTAAATATGGTTGCTTTCGGTTGCTTTGAACGTGTGAAAATGATTTGTGTTAGAGTTGATATACTTTGTGGGGTCAATTATCAAAGTGAATTTACTGTTGATAAATAAAAGTCATATTATCATCAACTTTTGAAAGTTGAACTGAACTGAACTTAATAGAACTGAACTTAACAGAACTAAACTTATTTCAGTGTAAATTTATAACTACATATATCTGAACTTAACTGAATTAAATAACTAAACTGAACTAAACTTACTTGAACTGAACCGAATTTAATTGAATTGTAGTTGAAGAGAACAAAACTTTTATGCCATGAAAGCCTAAATTGAAAATGTCTTGAATATTCGGTTTTTTTATTAACATAATGAACTTAGTAAAAAATATAGCTTATTATTGTTTATTAATGCTAACGTGTGAGAGAAATTCAATAGAGTCTAAAGGACATGACCGGTATTAAACAATTTATTAGTGGTCAAATCTAAAGATGAAAATGTATTCGAGATTACATAATTAGGGATAATATAAAATATATAATTTTACCAATTGTTAAATTAGTTTGGAACGTGGTTCCACTTGCTAACTTGCTAATTGAAGTTGACTCCAACGCTCTTGTTAGCTGTGGTCTGAAGGTTCCTGCAAAACAACAACTGTCGCTATGGGGGACTAGCCGTGTGACCGTAGCCTCTCTAATGCTTAAGTTAGATAGGATATAAGAGAGGAGGCAAGGAGTTTTTAGTGAATTTAGAATACGTACCTTTGCGTGGTGATCCTAAGGGTCTTTTTATACTCCTTGAACGTCTCCTGGTCTGATCCAACAATGTGAATCAACCAGAGTTCTAGCTTGAGTGAATCTCTATCTTGTTGATAAGATAAAGTTTATCTGAAGTGAGAGTTCCAATTATGGAGGTCTCTTCGGAGACTCAAAGCTTTAATTAAACTCTTTGCTCCCGAGGCGTCGGGGTCGATCCAGGTGGACGAGTCGACTCAACTTGGTAGCCGCCTGGACATTTCTCTGAGATCGGGGAAGACTTGGTTTCTTCCAAATTTTGGGTGGGTACAATCCGCCTGGACGATTACTGAGGCTTTACTCTAGGGGCGGAAGGGATCCGCTCAGATTGGCAGGAACATTCCTAGCCATACTGTAATATCTTTCCCTACTTCAGGCGGATGTAGTCCGCTTGGGAGTTTTACGTGGCATGCACGCGCCTATCATTATTTGACTATGTTAACAAAAGTCCCCCCCATCAGTGTGAGAGCTTCTTTAGGAGCTTGTGTTTGGGATCCGCCTGGTTCAGGCGGATTTATCAACAAGGACACGTGTCTAGGGCATACGTGTCTTGAGCGCCAAGATGAAAAGTTCACATCTTTTCAAATTTTAAGTGTGAGGTAGGCAGCATGCCACGTGTCCTTCGTGGGAAAACATCCCCTCATATGCCCTTTCAGCTTTATATAAGGGTTCTATTTTCTCTTTTTACCATTTCTGCAAAATTTCTTTCCTTCTCCTTATTCCAGTGATCTACTTCAAGTGTTCTGCTTTGTGAATTCATCTCCAACCTTACCTCCAACTTTATCTTCAACTCCAATCCTCTTTGCAAGAAAATCTTCAAAACTTTCTTTCTTATTTATCATGATTACTCTGCAAAATTAGCATGGTTTTTGTTCTTCATTTTTACTTTATTTGGGTTTTGTGATGAACACTTGTTGCATGTATGTTTGATGTTGATGACGATCGGATGTATAGAGAACCAATTTTGCTGTTGATACATTTCTAAGCATGTGCTTTAGCTAAAATTAGCCATATGCATTTCCCAGAACTGTTCATATGATTTTTTCCAGAACCACCTTTAATTATGTTGTTCGATCTTAGGAGTCAGTTTGTTGAAGTTAAATGATGTTTTTGTTCCAACTTAGTGTTAGATCCTGAATACCAACGTAGGTAACCGGAATGCTGTTTGTACCACCTCGAACTGACTTGAGATCCTTTAGGATTTTTCTAACTGATTAGGATTTTAATAGGTGACAATGACCGATTTCGCCTCCTCTAGTAGTAGCCAATTTGATAGAGAAATAGCTGAGACAAACTCAAAATACTTCAAGCCTTTGAAGGTAGATTATACTGACTATTTCTCAACCTCTAAGGCGCCCCATCTTATTGAAGCTATGTCCGAGTCGAATGGAAGTAGGGCATCTCATAGTAGGTCTACCTCCTCTTCATAGTCTTCTTCTACGGCGGCTTGGGCCAAGTTAGATGAAGAAATGGGTCAGACTCCTGCGGTGCTGCCTAGAATAGCAATTGGGGTATCCTCTCACTCAAAGAGAATGAAGAAGAGTTCCATCCACCCCATGAGGTGGTATGTGGCTACTCGGCCTGAAACTTTAGCCAAGTGAAAAGGAAAGGCCAGAGAAATAGTAAATAGGATGCCTAGGGTTAACCTTATCGAGTTGGTTCAAGACCAGATCGATCTAAGATGGAGGTTTTTCTCTGGCTTAAAGAATGCGAAATAATGCTTCCCTCCTAAGCTTAGAGGATCACCCATCCACCTGAAGGATACTTTGGAATCTACATGGACCAGATTTGGTCAGGGTTTATTTATCTGCTTCTTAAGGGACTTAGCGATGTACTGAGGGGGTTCCATCTTAGTCCAGCTCAGATCCACCCCAATGCTTGGATTGACTTGGTGGGGTATTATTTAATTTGTATAAGGTTGGAGATGAAGTTTGACGCTGAGTTCTTCAAGTGGATCTTCTCGCTAAGGAAGACAGCGAGCGAGGATCTGTATCACTTTACTCTCCAAGGCGGTTTCTACAAGTTTTTGAATAAAGTAGACTCCCTGAAACATTTCAAACACTACTTTATCTTTATCAAGCAAGAAGACCGTTACCCTTAGTTCCCAATCTAGTGGAACCTTTCCCCAGATCTAACTTGTCATTCTGCTGGCTCGGATCATAGGGTAGATGTTTTTAAAGCTCTTAGGAAGGGTGTGTGGCCATGACAAACCATTAGTTGGGCCATGGCAAAAAATATTAAGATTATTGAGCCTGGTCAACCAGAGCATATTTATCATGCCGGGCCGCAAGTTTTCCCAGGTACTTAAATCTTTATCTTTTCTTTTCAGTGTTTAATTTTCCTTCTGCTGGTGATCTCGTGCAACAAGCTGCCAAGGGATCCAAAGGTAACAAACGTTCCAATGAACGAATTGAGCCTGAACTTATTAGGGGTTTGGCTAATGCAGTTCTAGGCATTCTAGGCGGAGATCCGAGTAAGAGGAAAAGGAAGCTTAAGGCTCATATTGCTGAGGAGGTTCCAGAGATTGTTGCGGAGCCGCCTCATTCTCCTACGACTGGAGAGGCTTCCCTCCAGCCGGTAAGAACTTAAATTCCCTTTTCAACTTGTTTTTTTGGTACTTAAGTTGTTATCTTTGTTTCAAGGCACCAACTTGGACATCCCTGCCACTCATCTAGGCTGGTTAGCGCCGAGTCTCTTCAGGGGGATCTGCTATCATTTGCAGGTGAGGGTAATCCCTCCATTTATACCACCTTAATCCAGAGCATCTTAAGGACCATCTTGCCCCTCCTAGTGGAAAAGAACATCTTAGAGGCTGAGACCTTGCTTCAGTCATCCAAAACTCTGTTCATGATATCCACCGAGGTTCTTCCTTCTTTCTGTTTATGGTTTATATTTTCATTTTTGTTCACTATTCATAGCGTGTTAGTTTATCTAGATGGCTTCTCAAGCGACTGAGTTGACCCGAAAAAGTCAGGACATGGCGTGCCTGGAGCGGACTCACAAACTCACAGCTCGCGAGCTGGAGAACACCAATAAGAAGGTCGAAGTGCTCGAGGTAGCCAATATTCAGTTGAGCCGGTAGCTGATGGAAGCCAACAAAAAGGTGGAGGAAACCCAAAAGAGGGTTAAGGAGC
Organism: Euphorbia schlechtendalii; assembly: GCA_949673415.1. Taxonomy (NCBI): domain Eukaryota; kingdom Viridiplantae; phylum Streptophyta; class Magnoliopsida; order Malpighiales; family Euphorbiaceae; genus Euphorbia; species Euphorbia schlechtendalii. Next base: position 11,339 of record CATIWQ010401594.1, read on the forward strand.
TGGTTTTGGCTCGGGATAACCTTCAAGACACTGTCTCAACATATGAGGTGGAGGTTCCAAAAGTAGTCTCCGATTATAGCTAAGCTATGCTTAAGATGGAGGTAGATGGCCGCGAATATGGATATTTAGTTTTCTAAGCTTGTCGAGTTTGCTACCCGGATCTTCCTAAGGATCTTTTAATGGGAGTGAAGTATCCCAATGAGCCAGATGAGGAGGAGACCACCGTAGATGAGTCAGTAGAGGAGGAAGAGCTGGAGAAAGGAGATGACGTCGAATCGACCCGCTCCAGAGCGTAGATTTTAGCTTTATTTTCCTTTTCAACATTTTTGTAAGAATATTTCAGCTTTGTTGAGCCTTTTAATGACATATTATTCTTCTATCTTGAGCGTTATTATGTGTCTTTTACCACCTGAATGTCTCATTTACTGTTTATTTTGCTGCCTTCATGGTTCTGCATTTACCACTTAGTGAAGTTCTGTGATTTTGAGCTACATTAATGGTCTATTATTCATTGTTCAATGATACTTTAGGTCTTATGCTTTTTAAGCCACATCAATGGCCTTATGTTTGCTATTTTATGATATCCAGGTCTTATGCGCTTGAGCCGCCTTAATGATATTTAGGTCTTATGCGTTTGAGCTGCCTTAATGATATTTAGGTCTTATGCATTTGAGCCGCCTCAATGGCCTTATGTTTGCCATTTAATTATATTTAGGTCTTATGCATTTGAACCGCCTCAATGGCCTTATGTTTGCCATTTTATATGACATTTAGGTCTTATGTGCTTGGGCCGCCTTAATGATATTTAGGTCTTATGCTTTTGAGCCACCTTAATAGCCTTATGTTTGCCACTTTATGATATTTAGGTCTTATGCGTTTGAGCCACCTCAATGGCCTTATGTTTTAAGCACTTTCATTTTATTGTTTGTGCAATCTCAAAGTATAATCAGTACTTAAATGTGTATGTTTTGAAATTAATTACTTTTTATTGAATAAATTAAAAAGTACATCCAAGAATTCTATACATCCGGTCATCTATCTCTTCTAAGGGTGTGCCGCCTTGTTAAAAACCTTCAAGACAAAACCCATTGGGAAAAGTCCTTAAAAGGAAAAGTGTACGATCGCTTGGATCCTTCTAAGAGTCGTTAGCCATGTATTATGGCCTAAGCTTTGCTATGTTCCACGTTCTTAGGACCTCCTTTCCTTCCATGGTCTGTAACTTGTAGGTTGCTGGTCCGATAACTTGTGAAACTTTATAGGGGCCTTCCCAATTCACCCCCATCTTGCCTTTTCCCTCACGCACTTGTGAAGCGGTTGCGTTCTTAAGGACCATGTCCCTTCTTGGAGGTGGATTTCTCTGACCTTCCTGTCATGGTATTTGGTGATCCTAGCTTTGTAAGTGGCCATAAGGATGCACGCCCTCTCCCGTTTCTCTTGCAGATCATCAAGATGATATCTCATGTTGATGTCATTTTCTTTCTCCGTGTAGTAGGCCACTCGATCAGATGGAGGATTGATTTCGATGGGTAGAACCACCTCGCCCCATATTCCATTGAAAAAAGTGTTTCTCTAGTAGATGTGCACAGGGTCGTTCGGTACGCCCATAGCACATTAATCAATTCATCCAGCCAGACTCCCTTTCTTTCTATCACCCTTTTCTTTATTCCTTGATTGAGCGTTTTTTTCGTAATTTTCGTCTAGCCATTAGTTTGTGGGTGAGCCACTGAGCTGAAGTGGGTTTCAATCTTCAATTCTTTGCAGAAGTCTTGGAATTTGCTGGATGTGAATTGTGTACTATTGTCTGAGATGATTCGATGTGGTACTCCAAATCACATTTTGATGTTCTTTTTGACAAAATCCAGAACCCATTCTAGTGTGATACTGCTGAGAGTGACCACCTCAACCCATTTGGTAAAGTGGTCAATGGCCACCAGGATCCATTTTCTTTGTCCGCTTACTTCAAGAAGAGGTCTCGCAATGGCAATTCCCCATGTTGCGAATGGCCAGGTGGTTAGTATGAGCTATGTACTACATGAGGGATGTGAGATTGATGGTAAGATTTGACGTATGTTTCTGCATCCAGGTTCATAGACTCCTGATCGCCACTTTTCCATTGATAAGTTTAATCCCTTAATGGTTCCGAAAACTTGTTCGTGAAACTTGGCTATGCTTGTCCAATAAGACTTATCCTTAATAATAATGCCAAAAACTTGTTCACAAAAAATGTAGGTGTTGTCAATACCCCTTATCACATAGAAAAATGATGATAACTACAAGTATACATTTGCGATGTAGTTTTAAAAGATATCAAACCCACAGGGAAGGAATAGCTCTGAACATCAACAAGGAAAGGCAAAGTAAAGGAAAAATAAAAATAGTTTTGAGATTTTTAAAAAGGAATATTAGAATGAAAAGTAGAGTAAATATAGATGTGATATATGAGAGATTCTAAATACATAGAATTTCACTACGAACAAGTATTGCAGAGAAAACATGCAAGATGTTACGATGCACTAGATTAATCTAACAAACCGGTTCAACACATTCAGATGTTCAATGATTCGTCGCAGAGCAACACATGAAATAACTTTTCTAAACCTAGCGCAAATGAGATAAAACTATTATATAAACCTGGACAACATCAATACTATGCTTAGTACGGGTCGCTCTCACATAGCCACATTTAGCAAGTTACCATTCTAAAAAGGTTAGCTCACTAAACATCATTATATCACAGATCTAGTGATTATACACGATATTGTTAACCCCGAAACTACTCTTAAAATTAACGCCAACGCATATAACTTGATTAACATAAAAGACTTAGCACGAAATATACATTATGACACATAGACATATCATAAACTTTTATTGAAAAGTGATTTGCAATTACACTTATACAATAATCACTCGAATATATAGAGAAATCTAGTGCTCGAAACAAGGAATCGAATCACTTAAACAATTTCTCGCTAACACTTAAGAACATAGCGAATCTAACTATACACACACTATATTTTCACTCTATGCTTTCCTCTCTAATGTTTCATACTATTCATCCCACCAATGCTGCACAAAATTTGTGAAGAATTGGAGCCCTATTTATAGAGTTTGAAGGGTTACATCTATCCAAACGAAGAGTCACATCCATTGGTGAAAGATTGCATCTCTTCAATGTGATTGGTTGAGAGGTTTTGATTCAATCCATAATGGATAGGCACCTTTTCATGATTGGTTAACTCTTGATAAGTGTCTTTTCGTTGGTAGTTGATGGTGGTTGATGGCGGTTGATCATGCTTATCTGGCGGTTGGTAGTTAAGAAGATAATACCAGAAAACCATCCAAGTCGCGAGCGTGAATCTTACTTTGACAGATTTCTGTTCTGAAGTGACCAAGTCGCGACCACGAATGATTGTCGTGACCGTGAATGGAGTTTTCTTCAGAAATTTCCTTGCAACCTCACCGATCTTCAACAGCTTCGATCCTAAGCCCAATCTTTAAGTTCCACGCATCTTTTTGCACCTTTTTCACTCTTTTTTCATAGAATTCCACTTTTGATCATTTTACTTCCAAGATTTACCTAGTATCTGCATTTGCATAAAAAAACAACTACATACCACGTGAAATCTTTTATATGAAGTATAAAAATAACTCAAAATATAGTGTTTATTGTGTGAAATTATCATGATAATAAGTGTAATTATACACTTATCAAGGGGCATTGCTTGTCCAAGAGCAACAAGATAAGTGTATGCATGCAAGCAAGAAGCTACTTGAGTATGAAAGCCGATGCAGAGTGGTTGAGAAGACTTGTGCGATAATGTTCTGACTTACTAAGAAGCTCAGGTGCTGCTTCTAGTCTTAAATAATTCAAGCAGTGGCTAAAATCGATCCAATGAAGAATCTATGCCAATCTTTGACTCTAGCCAGCAAGCTCTCTCACAAGTTAGTTCTCCTCCTCGAGTTCGATATTGAATATATCACGAAGAAGATGATTAAGGGCTAAGCAGTAGCTGAATTTCTCTTCAATCAAGCCATTGACTCACACTATGTAGAGGACTTGGATTTTCCTAATAGGTAGCTAGTGACCATTGAGTTAATGAATGAAGAATGGAAAATATTCTTTGATAGGGCTATGGATCATTAAGGGGCAAGTCTCAAAATTATCCTGGTGAAGTCGAATAATGTGGTCTTTCCGCTCTCTATGCGCATTGAATTTCCAGCATCAATAATGGTGAAGAATATGAGGCGTGCCTCTTCGGTATGCAAGTTTTGAGAAATGCAGGGGAAAAAGAAGTCACTATCACTGGTAATCCTACCTTAGTCATTCGACAAGTGCTCAGAGATTGGGAAATCAAGGAAGATTCTTTTGGACCATATCTTAATGCAGTTTGGGAATTGAGCTCAAAATTCAAGGATAGTCTGTTTCAACATGTCCCTCGGGATGAGTGCCAAATGGCGGATTCCATGGCTACTCTAGCCTCTATGTGGAAAGGTTCTCAAAACCAGCACATTAGACCCATAGTCCTTCAGTCATCCAAGGAGCCATTATATTACCGCGCCATCTCGTCCTCTATTAGCGCGGATGAGAAATATGGGTGTAGGGATATAGTCTTATTGATCCAAGAAAGTAAATCCTCTTTAGGGACATTAGTCTTTGAGCATTTATCTCTTAGCGGCTGGCTGTTCAGTTTAGAATTGTTAAGGATGATCTCTTCAATCCCACAAGCGATTGCTCACTTATCTTTCAGAAAAGGAAGCTTCTCGGGTCATAAATCGTATCCATGGGAGAGAATATGACCTTCACATGAATGGCTTAGCATTAGCGAAAAAAATTCAGCCCAAGGTTATTTTTGGACTACCATGATAGCTGATTGCATCTCTGATGTGAAGAAGTGCCATGAATACAAAATCTATAGAGACATTAATCATTTACCTCCATTAGATAACCATAATCTTTCAACTCCTTGGTCATTCTCGGCGTGGGGGATTGATATTATTGGTGAGATAAGACCCGCTCCACTAATGGGCATTGATACATCATTGTGATGATCGACTACTTTTACAAGTGGGTAGAGGTCGAATCTTTCACCAACATAACCACTAAGAAGATGGCCAACTTCATAGAAAAGAATTTCTTTATGCATTATGGGGTGCCTCATCACATTGTGTCTGATAACAGAGTTTCAGTTCAAAGGGGCAACGACTAATATGTTTGAAAATATGGCATCAAGCATCATCACTGTTCTCCTCATAGACCCCGAGCTAACGAGGTAGTGGAAGTAGGAAACAAGTCAATTAAGAAAATCTTGTCAAATATGGTGACTACTTACTGTGATTGGGTAGGTAAGCTTCCATTTGTGCTATGGGGGTACAACACCAGCTTGCGTACGCTAACAGATCAAACTCCCTTTCCCTTAGTCTATGGGGTGGAAGAGGTTCTTTAAGTGGAAACCGAGGTCAAATCTCTAAAGGTAGCCATGGAAGCCAGGTTGAAAAAGCTAGATTTGAGCGGTTAAACATGATTGATGAGCATCGCCTAAAGGCCCTAAACCATCATCAAATTTATCACCGACGTATGGCGAGAGCTTATAATGGCAGAGTCTAGCACTAGAAGCAACCCTTGAAAGCTAGGGACTTGGTCTCAAAGTAGACAAAACCCTCCAATGTCAATGCTAGAAGAAAGTTTAGACCCAATTGGGAAAGCCCATTCATGATCAAGAAGGTCCTTAACAAACGAGCGATCAAGGAAATGGACATGCATGGTAATGATTTCGTGAACTCGATCAACCAGGATCGACTTGAGCGCTATCATGTTTAGGTTAAATAATTAAAATTTTGAAAAGTAGTACAATAAAAAAGAGAGTATACAGCAAGCTTGTTAATTGTCATTCTTCATACAATTGAGCAAAAATTAGGGTATTAAATGAGGATAATAAGAGAAAATAGCCAACTGCTAACTTAAAAACTCGTTAGGGATGGTTGGCAACATGGGTTAAATTATTGAATACTTTTGTACCCTGATTATTTTCATTCATAGAAATGTCGATTTTTGCTGAATTCTTACCTGTATACTCATAATTGGATACATGTGTGTTGTTTTGAGAAACAACACAAGTAACGCATTTGCGAAAAAATAAGAAAAAATGAGTCTGCTGGATTGAAAACCTAAAAGAGCGGTCCAAGCAGAAGTTAAGACACTATTCAATAGATTGAAAACCCATGAGTGTAGTCTATGCAAAAATTAGAACAAAAACAACAAAATAAAAAATATTCAAGGCATCACATCTTTTCAATTTGGAAAAAGGCATCATTTATTTATCCCAGCGGCAAAGGGCGAGTTTCATCGAACTTCCTTCGCAACAAGGATTGTCACAATGGGGAGGGGGATAACTCGCATGCTTTGAGGCTCAATAATAATGGTACAAGTCGAGACCAATGTTAGCGTCAATGATGCCATACTCAAGAGGAATCTACGCATTAAAAGTTTGACAAATCATCTACTCAAGGCTAGATTCAAGCTTCAAATTAGGTTTCGTTCCAACCTTAAATAAAACTTCAACATAGACTCAAACTAGCCCAAAGGAGTACTCCATCAACCACTCAAGATTAAATGGTCACCACAAGATCATCAGCTAGCTAGGCTAAAAATGACCAAAGAAACATCACATCCTCATGCATAGTTATACACTCATACAAGCATTCATACAAATAACTAACCAATTATATAACATACCTATGAGCATTCAAATATGTTCATTCACATACACATATAGGTGATTAATTTTTCATAGGATCTTATTGACACCCTTATCACACCTCTATCTTACCATGTATTGATCCTCATCATGCCACTATCTTGCTATCCCTTCATCTTGCTGCACCACTATCTTACCTCGTCTCATGTTAGAATTCAACAATTCAATCAAGGGGTAGTTCTACCTCGATAAATATATGAGCATTCAAATATGTTCATTCACATACATATATAGGTGATTAATTTTTTGTAGGATCTTATCCGGCACCCTTGTCACACCTCTTGATCCTTGTTGTGCCACTAACTTGTTGTGACTTCATCTTGCCACGCCACTATCTTACCTCGTTTCATGTTAGAATTCAGCAATTCAATCAAGGGGCTGTTCTATCTTGATAAATATTTTGAGCAAGGTTGAATTCTCTCATTTAACCAATGTTGTTCATGTTTTAACTCTTGATTGAAGGGGCAAAATATTTTACTTCCGCAAAGTCAACCGAGGAGTTAAAACATGCCTTCACACACTACTACCTTCATAATCTTTCTTTCATACATGCATATTTTTGCAGCCACATTTTGGGAATCAAAATCAAATCAATTTTCTAAATCACATATTGGAAATTAAAATAGCATTGATCTTCTAAACCACATTTTGGAAATCAAAGCCTTGCACACCCCTTACCAATATAATCAATTTATCCTCATTTTATCTACCAATCACCATGTACCTTTCATTCACTAAATACTACTTCCTAAATCTTTTGTCACATGAAATTGCAACTCCAAAGGAGCCGTATCTCCTTGGAAATCAAAGCTAGATCCTCACGAGGGGAAAATTTAAAATTTTCAAAAGGGCCTCCGTAGTATTTTCAGAATAGGCTTAATTTCTTCAATTCATTTAATTTCTCTTCTTTTTAACTCTTGATTGAAGGGGAAAAATATTTTGTCTCCAGAATGTCAATCAAGGATTTAAAACGTGCTTATTGGTACTACTAACTATAAAACTACTCTTGCATTTTTCAGGTTTCCAAACCAAACCAGTCCATTTTCAGGAGGGCTTGAAAACAAGGGAAGCTCCATGTCGGGGTTTCAAAGAGCGTAGAAAAATTCCATGTTTTGATGTCAACTTCAACACTCATCACTTCCAAGTGAATTCCATAAGATCGGAAAACACCATGTTAGAGATGTCCAAAGAGCACGGTGGCCTTCCAAGTTTTGAGGATAACTTCGGTACTTAATGTCAAAGTCACTCAAACAACCTTAGGAAGGTAACTGGGTACATTAATCCTAGAAGTCAACCTCATCAACAAGGAACATTAATCTTGGAAAGCAACTCAAACAACCTCAAGAAGGGAACTAGGTACAAAATCATAGAAATCAACCTCATTAGTTTGGTACAAAATCCTAGAAATAATCAAGCATCACTTTAGGAAGATAACTAGATACAAATTCTTAGAAATCAACCTCATCAATCGGGTATAAAATCCTGGAAACAATCAAGCACCACTTTAGGAAGACAACTAGGTAAAAAATTATAGAAGTCAACCTCGTCAGTAGGGTACAAACTCTAGGAAACAATGAAACATCACTTCGGGAAGACAACTAGGTACAAAATCCTGGAAGTCAACCTCATCATCTGGGTACCAAATCCTAGAAACCATTAAGCATCATCTCGAGAAGGTAACTAGGTACAAAATCTTGGAAGTCAACCTCATTAGTCAAGTGTAAAAACCTGGAAAGAATCAAGCATCACCTTCTAAAGATAACTATGTAAAAAAATCTTAGAAGTCAACCTCGTCATTTAGGTACAAAATCTTGGGAACCAATAAGTATCACCATGGGAAGAGAACTAGGTACAAAATCCTAGAAGTTAACCTTATCATCTAGGTATAAAATCTTCGAAACAACCAATCAACACCTTAAGAAGACAACTACATACAAAATCCTAAAAGTCAACTTCATCATCTGGGTACAAAAACCTGGAAACTAACAAGCATCACCTCAAGAAGACAACTAGGTATAAAATCCTGGAAGTCAACCTCATCAACCAGGCACAAGATCTTGGAAACCAACAATCATCACTTTGTGAAAAAAGATGGATCTAAAATACTGGAAGTCAACCTCATCATCTGGGTACAAAATCTTGGAAAATAACAAGCATCACTTCGGGAAGATGACTAGGCACAAAATCCTGGAAGTCAACCTCGTCAGCTGGGTACAAAATCTAAGAAACCATCAAGCATCACTTCGGGAAGACAACTAGGTACAAAATCCTAAAAGTCAACCTCGTCATTCAGGTATAAAATCTTGGAAACCAATAAGCAACACCTTGAGAAGACAACTAGGTACAAAATCCTAGAAGTCAGCCTCGTCATCTAGGTATAAAATCAAGGAAACAAACAAGCATCACCTCGAGAAGACAACTAAGTACAAAATCCTGGAAGTCAACCTCATCATCCGGGTATAAAATCTTAAAAACACTCAAGCACCACCGCAGAAAGATAACTAGGTACAAAATCTTAGAAGTTAACCTCGTCATCTAGGTACAAAATCCTGGAAACAATCAATCATCACCTCGGGAAGACAACTAGGAACAAAATCCCAAAAGTCAACCCCATCATCTAGGTAAAAAATCTTAGAAACAATCAATCATCACTTCGGGAAGACAACTAGGTACAAAATCCTAGAAGTCAACCTCATCATCTAGGTATAAAATCCTGAAAACAATCACTCCTCACCTTGGGAAGATAACTAGGTACAAAATCCTAGAAGTTAACATCATCATTTAGGTACAAAATCTTGGAAACTAACAAGCATCACCTGGGGAGGATAACTATGTACAAAATCCTAGAAGTCAACCTCGTCAACCAGGTACAAGATCTAGGAAACCAACAATAATCACCTTAGGAAGACAGCTATGTACAAAATCCTGGAAGTCAACGTAATCATCTGGGTATAAAATCCTGGAAACCAACAAGCATCACTTCAGGATGATAACTAGGTTCAAAATCTTGGAAGTCGACCTCATCAGTTGGGTACAAAATCTCGGTGACCAACAAGCACAATTCAAGAAGATAACTAAGTATAGAATCTTGGAAGTCAACCTCATCAAGTTTCTAAGAGCACGGTGGCCTTCCGAGTTTTGAGGTCAACTTCGACAAAGTCATAACGATCCAGATATGATATCTATTCCTTGCTCTTTCTGTGTAGACATTCTGACTTATGTTAGTAATGACTACACGAGGGGCAGCCTGTGACCATGGGATTCTTGGTCCCTCTCGCAAAGAGATGATGAGAAATATTTTCACTTTTTTGTTTTAGTGTTTCGCTTTGAGGTTACGAGACGTTTGAAGGAGATTCGAGGATCTTTAGAAAGCTAAAATCAACATAAAAACCATAGAAAAGTTAAAACAAAGATTAAAAAATTAAATTAAAAAAAAATTTAGCCAACCGTCCCGGTCGAAGCGTCTTGGACCGGTTTGAGTTTTTGGATCGATCTTGTTAGGAGCCGGTACTGGTGCTGAGACCGGCCTACCTAAGTAGGCTAGTCCTAGCCTCGGCCAGGCTGGTATTGGGCTGCTTAGGTAGGCTGATCTCGGCTTGCTCAAGTAGGCAGAGACCAGCTTAGACTAGCCCCTATCAGGGACTAGGACCAGCCTATGGGTCGGTCTCGATTGTCTTTCTCCCCAATCCACTTTTTTTCCATTTCTTTTATTTTATTTTTCTCAAAATCCCCATCCTTCTTCACTTAATTACAATTTTTACCAGCCATTTTAAAAGCCATAAATTAGATTTTTCAAGGTAGGAATCTTACCTCTTTGCAAAACGTTTTTAGAGTGAGTAAATTCTAGAGACTTAGAGATTTGTTGGGAAAAAGTTAGGAAATTTTCACACTTTCATTCACTGACGCTTTTCTCCTAAACTCCCTCCTCCTTTCAGGTTTGAGTTAGAAACTAAAAATATAACTCTCGGGTTTCCTATTCCCCTCACTAAAAGACCTAATTTTCTACCTTTTCTAGCCAAATCAATTACAAAAAGACTTCGGGATCTCTTTCTTCGCCGTTTGTGACTATAAAATTTGTAAATTCATGTTGAAGAGGTAAGATTCTAAGCTTTTGGAGACTCTTTGGTGTGATTTTGTTTTTTATTTTCTACTTGTATTTTCGGTCTAGTTTATTTATTTTCCTTGTCTTTATTACTGTTTTAGGCCCCACACGATGGGAAATCAATTTTTCCCCGATAACCGACCACATTTATACTATGTTTAAATCTAAAATAAAAAAATTTGGTTAATCGAGTCTAAAATCAATTATTGTCTAATAAAAGCATGCGTGGAACCCGAATTCCCCACTTTTAAATCCATTAGCATGTGATTCACCCTAATCTAATATATGCTACTAATTATGTCTTGATTGGTTAACTAACTATGCCATGATGTTGTGATATACCTCATACTAACCTTTGTGGATGCAGGTTGTCTAGATTAGATGTATGCCAGGATTTTATTTTCCCTTCGTGTATCGCAATTGTAAATAAAATGTATTTGTATATCATTTGTATTCGATACCATTTGTATATTACCCCATGTATTGTATTATTATTTACCCTACCCCCTTTAGGTTAGAAACCTTGTGTTTACTTTATTTATCACTTTCTTTTATTTTGTTTACCACTTTTTATATCACTTTCCGCATGTGTATGACAAACTCTAATATAAATAAAAAATGTTTAGAAATAAATCGAAATGTCTTAAAGATGGTTGTTTGCTTATACTTAAAACTTAAGTAAAGATGAAGTAGGTAACTTATACGGACACAAATCTATTTACTACGATGTGGTTTAAGTTTAACTAATTTAGGCTATACCTAATTTCCAGGACGTGCTGATCCGGGTGGCAATTTCGTAACAACGTAGGTGAGAGGTTTAGGCCTTGAGTCTTTAAAAAAATTTTCTTTTCTCATTTTGTTTTCATAAAACCTCGATGCCTAATCTCATGGGGTTGGTTCCTTGCAGTAATCGTTTGGGTTCCAAAAAATCTTCCGCTAAAAGATGTTAGTGGTTTGATGGTGTGAAGAAAAAGTTTGATTCCTTGAAGAATGAGATATCGGAGTTGGTGTAGCGGAAAGCTATATAGTGGTGGATTTAGGTTTTGAGGGAGATCATCAACTTTCTCGTGCATTTTGAGATCCATGTTTTAGAGTCTTTTATCAAAAGTCTTCCAGGTAGAATGTTCAGGCGATGAGTCTAATTGGTTTATAATGGCAGTATAAGATTGTGAAGGATAAAGTCATTTTTATTGATAAGAGATTGCATTGGATTCACGTTGAGTATCTTATGTTGAAAGTCATCCTATCATGGTGTTTAGGTAGCGAGTCCAATTGGTATAGTGGTATAAGATTAGCTGGCGAATATGTGGTTTCGGTGAGGAACGTTTTCCTATATATTCATCGTGTTAGACTGGAAGGGGATATTATTTGGGTATATCTTTCATATCTACCTTGTTGGTCTCATACGCTTAAAGGTGTTTGTATCTTGGACCTTGAAGGGTAGCAACACAACTTGTGGTGGATAGATGAAGACCCTAAGATCTATAAAGAGCTCACTATGTTGCTGAGGAAGCACAAGGAAAAGTTGAGTGAAAAACACAAACAAGAGAGAAGAAAGAAGAGAGTGAAATATTCCAGCTTCTTTCTATTCTAACTAGCTTATTTCCGATGTTGATTGCCAAAGATCACCCTAATATCCTGACAGATTATTGCTGCCATCCGGATTTTTTTTACTATTGGTTCTTGCAATCAGAGTTTCAAAGGGAGTGTTCGTGTGGGGTAGAATAGGTGGCAGTGAGCACTCGTTACTCATTTATGGCTCTTTGTGTTTTCTCGCATGTTTTGGGCTTTTCTTGCATTGGGATAGTTATTCGTGGGTAGCATACTCATTTCGAGTTGTATTCAATTGTTTATCCTCTATTTATCAGTAAGAGAATTAGGGGTGGACTTTGTTAAAGGTCCCGTGATTTTACTCTTCACACCGAAGGGGTTACCAGGTAAAAAGTCTTTGTATTTGTTTGGTTTGAATTCATTTTTCTACATTTCAATATTATTGGTTGGGTAATGTAATATGGAAACCCATTTACCGATCTTCCAATTCCCTTTCCTTTTCTTCCAACATCAGTTACAACTGTCTAACCCTCCACAACCAACTGTCACCATACCGCCCTTACCAATTACCATTGCCATCTTCACCGCTCCAACCAGCTGCCATTGCCATCTTTGCCACCCCAACAAGTTGTCACTGTCATCTTCTTTGCCATAATTAACTCTTAAATCATAGCTATATTTTTGAATTCCAACGCTGCTATCATTTTCTTGAGGCCTTTGACATTCCTTCTTTTGGACACGGTGTTACTAAGATTCACTATTATTTGTGTTTCAATCTTTAGAAATTATTCAATTAACTTATGGGTTCATCATTAAAAGTTAACAATAGTGCCTTTTTTATTTTGTATGAATACATTTTGGTCTGAGTTTTCGGTTTTGATTTTGAGTGGGTGGGTAATGATTTGCTTGTTTCATAATTAAAATATTGACATGAATGTTGGAAAAACAATCGTAAAAATAAAATAAGAATTAATTTTTTGATCTCGATTTTTATCTTTTTAATGTGGAAGTATCAAACTTGTTGAAATCTATCTCGTAGAGTTTTTCGATTCCACCTTCAACCAAGACAATGAATACAATCGACTGGTCTCTCAAACAAAAGTGCGACTGTTAGTGGATCTTTTTTATTGCTAGAGGTGGGTGCTACCATGGAGTAAACCCGCCGGGGGTTATGAGTGAACTAACTTGGAACTATTGTGGGCTTGGGTCGAGCTAAACGGTTCGAGATCTTCAAGAGCTAGTAAATAGTGTTCGACCTAAGTTGGTTTTCTTAATGGGAGTTTGATAATCTAAATCACGAATTGAGTATTTAGGAATTTAAATCGGCTTTTCATTTTCATTTCTGGCTCAGGTGGGGGTGTGGCTATACTGTGGGATTTAGCTTGTTCTATCAATCTTCGTAATTCCGACATGTCTCATATAGATGCAATGGTAGAGTGCAATGATTGGAGGTGGCAGTTTACTAGATTTTATGGAAATCCCAAGTGAAATCTTTGATTTTTATCTTGGAACTTATTAAAGTGGATTGCGTCCTTTAGGGAAGAAGCGTGCATGGTTTTGGGTGATTTTAATGAGATTTTTAATGTGTTGGAGAAGCAAGGTGGCGCTGCACCACAAATGGTTGGTATTGTTAATTTTTGACAAATGATTGGGGATTGTAATCTCTCGTATATGCAGTTTCATGGTTTCCCATCCACTTAGGAGTGGTCTAGAAATGGTGAAACTATCTTGAACGAGAGGTTAGAAATGGGGTATGTAACGCATCCTGTTGGCTCCATCTTTTGGTTCAATAATGAGTAGTGGCATAAATGGACTGAGTGTGACTCTATCATTAACGACTGTTGGGGCAGAATGTTAAGTTTCCAGGTTGAGGCGAAGCTAGGCATATGTCTTGTCGGACTAATTTCAAGATCAGATGGGGGCAACAAAGGCTACAATGGAGCGCTTTGGGAGCCATGAGGGTGTCCCTGAAAGTGACAATTTTGAGGCTAAAAAAATGTTGGCTTCTCTTTATCATGATAGAGAAATTTATTCGAAGCAGTGATATAACCTAAATTGGATGCTAAGTGGGGATAGTAATACCCTTTTTTTCACTCTTATGCCTCAAATAGATGAAAGAAAAATTCTATCAAATTTTTAGTTGATGATCATGGAAGCCATTTGGAGTGGGGAGATGGGTTGGAAGATTATATTATTGGTTTTTATGAGGAGCTGTTCATGAAGTCTGATAATCTTGATCTATCCTTGGTTGAGCTAATCAAGGGCCAAATATCTAATGCTCAAAATGTGAAGCTGTACCATGATCTTTCTAAGGAGGAGGTCTATGATGCTGTTTTTGCTATGCACCAGGATAAGTTGCCGGGACCGGATGGCTTAAATCTAGGTTTTTATCAATCTACTAGAACATTATCAATGATGATATCTTTTTGTGCTTGAGTGATGTGCTTCATTCTTGTGTTATGCCTGAATTTTTACATGCCACGAATATTGTCTTCATCCCCAAATGTTCAACCCAACTCGAAACTCTGAATATAGACCTATTGAATTATGCAATATTTTAAACTGTATTCTTTCTAAGGTCTTAGGTAATAGATTGAAATGTGTTTTGAATGGTGTGGTGTCGGAGTCTCAAAGTGCTTTTTATTGGGTCATTTGTTACTAATAATGTCATGATTGCTTATGAAGTTGGTCATTATCTGTATAGAATGACTAATGGGAAAAAGGGTAAGTTGCCTTAAAGCTTGACATTGTTAAGGCTTATGATAGAATTGAATGAATGTATGTTCATGCTATTTTAAGCCGTATGGGCTTCTATAATTTGTGGGTAAACTGGGTGGTTATGTGTATATCATGGATGAGATTCTATTATTTCTAGTGATCGCCATTTTGGCAATATTGTCCCGCAGCGAGGCTTGAGGGAGGGGGACCCCTCTCCCCTTACCTATTTATATTATGTGCTGAAGGTTTATCTACTGTGTTAGCTGACTTGGAAAGACATGGGCTTATCCATGGCTGTAAGGTTTCTCCATTGGCTCACCCAATTTCACATTTATTTTTTGTAGATGATAGCTATCTTTTTTTCTGTGCTAAGTTGGATGTGTGTGCGTATATTAAGAACTGCCTCTCTAGCTATGAGAGAGCTTTGGGGTAGAAGTGAATTTTTATAAATCCTCTATGGCATTTAGTGCGAATATTGAAGATAGGGACAAGCATGATATTTGTAATTTTTTAATGTCCCTCTTACAGCTAGCACTTCTAAGTATTTGGGTATGCCTATGAGTGTTGGAAGAAGTAAACTAGGTTCTTTCGACTATATTAATGATCAGATTTTGAGGAAGATAAATCATGGAGATCGAAGTTTTTGAGTTGGGTAGGTAGAAAGGTCATGATCAAATCAGTTTTACTTTACATCCCTACTTATACCATGTCTTTATTTCATCTTCTGGCCAGCTTGTGTGATGCAATCCATAAGCTCCTTAACTCTTTCTGATGGGCTTCAAATAATGGAGATAGGAGAGGGATAAGATGACAGATGTGAGAATTATTATGTTGAACCAAGGCTAAGGGGGGATGGGGTTTAGACACCTTGTGGAGTTTAGTACCGCATTTTTATGTAAGCAGATTTGGAGATTTTTACTTTATCTAAACTCGCTTGTTTGTCATGTGTTCCAAGCTTGGTACTTTAAGAACCGATTGGTTTTAACTGCTCAATCATCCTCATCCCGTAGTTATTTTTAGAGAAATATTTTCCCTAGCATCGATCTAATCAAGTCTCATTTTAGATGGAGAGTTGGGGATGGTACAAAAATTCCTATTAAGGGCAATATTTGGGTAAATCATGTGGACCGTGTTCTTTTAGCAAGTAAAGACTACTGAGAGATTGTGAATAAGAATGTTGCATTGTTAATTTCTAACGGGTCATGGGATGTAGAGAAGATCCATGATATCTTTGATTAAAGATAAGCTGAGATGATTATTAATACTATTCCCTATGAACATTGAGTTGATGCTCCTTTTTAGCCCCATGAAGCTTCGAGCAGGTATTCAGTTAAGAGTGCTTATCGATATCTTCTTTTAACTCGAGCTTTCCTCGAATCTGTTCTTAATTACCCATGGAATAAGCTATGGAAATTAGACTTGTTATCCAAGATTAAGATTTTTATTTGGAGGCTTCTTTATAAGGTCTTAACGTTTCGATTGAGACTTGCTCAAAGATGTAACTTTGATGATAATATTTGTCAGTTATGCTTTCTTGCAGCGGAGGAGTCTCATATTTTTTTGCATTGTCACCTTGCGTGGATGGTGTGGTCTTTCTTTGATGCCCGTATGCTTGTGTCGTCGAATAATGATATTGTGCATGTGGTGTGTGGTTTTTTATCTAAGGATAATGGTGATTTTTTTATGCAGTTTGCCTTCATAGTTTTGGCTATTTGGGATGCCCGAAACAAAGTAATTTGGAAGCATTTGTCTCCTTAGCCTGCTGCCATTTTTCGCTATGTAGTGGCAATGAAGCTCTAATGGCTCTTAGCCTTCAACAGGAATGGATCCAACATCGTTGCGAGGTTGCAGTAGGGTTGGCTTGCTACAGGTCTATCTGTGCCAATTTCCGGGTCTGAATCTACTAGACAACCTTCAATTTTATTCCCTCCTCACATTCCTTTTTTAAAGTGTAACACGAATGCGGCTCTTTTCAATGATGGTGAAGCAAATTATTTTGGCTTTGTTATCTAAAATGTGGGGGGTTCCTTCGTTGTTGAAAAATCAGGTCCCTTGCCTCCAAATGTCTCCATCTCGCAATCCGAGGCTCTCTCGGTGTGTGAGGCTTTATCTTGGCTAAAGAATGCTCATTACACTCATGTTATGCTAGAGTTTGATTGTGTGGTTCTTCATGAGGCACTCATGTCTTCAAACCCGGGACTCTCCTACTTTTATTCTATTGTTGAGTATTATAAAGCAATTTCAAGATCTTTTGTGTCTTGTTTATTTGATTGTGTTTCTTGAACCAATAATGATTTAACAAACATTTTAGCTAAAGACATCTTTTTGATTTTTTCTGAGGAAGATTGGATCTCTACCCCTCCAGCTTGTATCAGTTCTTATTTATCCTAATGCAAATCCTCTTTTTCTTAAAAAAAGACAATGAATACAATCAAGATAAATTATTTATAAACACTTAAATATAAATAATATATTAAGTTAAAGAAACTTGAACACCTCATAAGTGGAATCGTACTAGGTACTGTCCTTGAAGGATACGTGGTAGATCCTCCCAGATACTCCTAGGAGAAAACTTAAGGATTGAAAATAATGGAAAAACAATTTCGTATCATCATACTAACAAACAAAGTGTAGAAAAAATTGATTTTATCCAACTCATGAGTAGCTCTATGTATTGGATAGGTTATAAACAATTATAACCTCCATGTGTTCTGATAAAAAATACTATTACATCCCTCTGTTTTTAAAATTACTTATACATGCTAGGGATTAAAATGGTTCCATAAAGGTTATTCTATTGTTATATTGTCCCATACAATCATACCATAAAAGTTATAAAACTGTTTTATTAATTGCAGATTAATATTTTATATGATTGCATACCTCGTAATACTAAAAAATAAAAGTAAATATACTAATAAATTCTTGTTATGTTAACAATTTTGATAGAAAAACACATAATGTATGATATAGGGATGTTATAGTATGACAATGAAAAAACACATGGAGGTATGAGTAATTTTCAAACACACGAAGATACTAGTATATTTGCTCAAAAACTCAATGAGGTAATTATTATTTACCCTAATAATAATAACTAATATTAATATATTAGTTGTGTAATCAATTCAGTATGAACTTTTTTACTTAAAATTCAACTATTTAATTTAAGAGATAAAACATAAAATTAAATGAGTAAAATTTGTATACTTGTAAACATATAAATAATATTATTTTGAAGGTGTTTTTAATAGTGACTTTGTCTTTGATAAAGTTATCATTACTTTGTCCTTTTAAATTATTATATCGATCTTGATTTAATGGTTAAAAAAGGTAAAGTAAAGTCACCATAGAATTACATTTTTTAAATAACAAAAACTAATTTTCCAACAATCCCCACTTATTTCAAAAAGAATTTTGATAAACAATATTTTTGGGATATCTCTGTTTCGGCATATAATGCATGACATTGGTGTTTTTTGGACTTGACATAATACTTGATAGAAAAAATTTAATCCACAAAAAATATGGTGAAACATATGGCTACTTGAACCAAATATGCGCTATTGTGGAATGAGGATTTTACAATGCTACACTATAACAAGGTACATTTTAGTTCAACGCAGTTTTGTGCAAATAGGACATATGAGCCCCTGATCTTTCATAATTGATCTGAAGATAGTGTCAATGTCTCATAGAATCAGTCTCAATTTGCACTCACATGGGTGATTTTATCAAGTTTGTATTTCACTTTATACACTACTCATAAGAGATATGAAATTCTATAAGAGTTCTTATAACTCAACCTCTCAAAATATGCAACATAACATTTTCTCACATCGAGGATTGAGACAAATATTTTGTGTCACTTATTATTACCCTTTGAATCTACTTCATAAAATCTACAATCACATAGGTTGGGTTACCAATTGTTAATTTCAAATTGGCTTTGAGTCTCATCCTCTCTTATTGTTTTAGAAATAAATTTTTTTCAAAATTGATTTCTCATATACTTAGTCAAATGATTTGATCATATTCACTCTAGACTCACGTATTTGATGGACAAAATTTCATTTTTAAATTATTATTGCACAAAAATATATCTCAAATGTATGCACGTACTTTTTCCACTGAAAGCCTTGTCATTTGACAATTACATACCATTAACACCAAAGGTGATGGTATAATTCTAAAAAAATATTTGCTAAGAAATTTCTATGAATACTTATATATCAACTCTCAAACAACTAACTCAAAATATAGTTTGCTTAATTGACATTTGTTAGTCCGCATTACTTTCAATAATCGTGCAAAGGGGGTGGATGCAAATTTACTTGGTATTTTATCGATTTAAAAATTTAATCCAAGTTAAATTAGATGCGTGTTGAGAGACTTATGATGAGCGCATTTTTTGGTCTAAAAATTGTAAACTACTCAGCTTTGCTTACCTAGTTTACCTTCAAGTTTCTGTGAGCGGGTGACACGGAGTTGTGGGCCGAGAGCGCGCGGGTGATAGGCGAGTCCACCGGGCTGTTTGAAAAAGAGGCACCGAGTCGGGGACCCGGGAAAAAGGTTGAAAGAGAGAGAAAAAAATATTTTAGATCAGTTCAAACCCGAATCTACCGTCTCTTAGTGTGGAGTCGCCACTTGGATTAGCTCTTTCTAAGAATTAGAGTCCTGTGAGGCTTAACGTCTGGGGGATGGCCCACTAAGACACAGAGATTCAGGTTTGAGATAAGTTGCTTATTTCTTAAGTGATCACATTATATTACATCTATAGAAAACTGTATTTTCTTAGTTATGCATATTCGCACTTAGGTCGTTTTTAGACTTTATATGCATGATTCACGTATTGCAATATAATAAACCATCCAAAAAGAGGAATAATAAACTATCCACAAAGCAGTAAGTGTTCACCACTTTTCTACTGATAAGTTTAATAGTTAGTTCATAGGATTCATAAGTTTAATAGTTTGTTCATAAGACTCGGCTATATGTCAATGGTGCCAAAAACTTGTTCACAAAAAAATATAGGTGTTGTCAGTACCTCTTATCAAATAGAAAAATGATGATAACTGCAAGTATACAGTTGTGATGTAGTTTTAAAAGATATTGATCCCACAGGGAAGGAATAGTTTTAAAGATCGAAAAGGAAGATAAAATAAAGAAAATAAAATATATTAAAGTAAAGGTTAGGAAAGAAGGATGAGAATGAAAAATGAGTAAATATATGTATGAAAGATTAGAGAACCTAAATATATAGATTTTCCCTACGAAATAAGAATAGCAGAGAAAGAATTCAAGTTCAACAAAGATGTTACAATTCACTAAACTAATCTAACATACTCGGTTCTAAATACCTAAATGTTCAATTATTTGCCACAGAGCAACACATGAATGACTTTTCTAAACCTAGCGCAAATGAATTAAGACAATTATATAAACCTGGATAACGTCAATACTATGCTTAGTACGAGTCGCTTGCACATAGCCATATTTAGCAAGTTACCATTCCAAAAATGTTGGCTCACTAAACAGCGTTATATCATAGATCCAGTGATTATACACGATATTGTTAACCCCGAAATTACTCTTAAAATTAACTCCAACGCATATAACTTGATTAACATAAAAGAATTAACACGAAATACGCATTATGACACATAGACATACCATAAACTTCGAAATAGAAAGTATAAGTAGAAAGTAAAGAAAAGTTGTAAGGTATGTAAGTGAAAGCTAAAGTTGATCAAACCGTAACCACTCTTTAATGGGAGTCATCAATTCCAGCAATTCCTATGTCTGCTTTAAATTCAATCTCGGCCCTTACAGAACCTCTGCTAGGATGCTATTCTTTGTGAATATCGAACAAACAAATATTGAAGAACGAAAACTTTTATTGATAAGTAATTTGCAAGTACATTTATACAACAATCACTCAAGAATATAGAGAAATCTAGTGATCGAAACAACGATTCGAATAACTTAAACATTTTCTCGCTAACACTTATGAACGTAGCGAACTCTCTATCTATACACACACATATATCTCTATAATTGCACTCTAATGTTCTCCTCTCTGGTGGTGCACGAAATATTTATGTTTTGGTGCCCTATTTATAGAGTTCGAAGGGTTGCGCCTATCCAAACGAAGAGTTGTGTCCATTGGTGAAAGATTGCATCTCTTCATTATGATTCATTGAGAAGCTTTTATTTAATCCACAATGGATAGGCACCTTTTCATGATTGGTTGACTTTTGATAAGTGTCTTCTCATTGGTAGTTGATGGCGGATGATGGTGGTTGATCATGCTTATCTAGCAGTTGGTCGTTAAGAAGATAAAACCAGAAAACCGTCCAAGTCACGACCTTGATATACTTGTCGTGACCGTGAATCTTTGATTGGCAGACTTCTGTTCTAAAGAAGAATAAGTCGCGACTACGAACGATTATCGTGACTCTGAAATGCATTTTCTTCAAAATTCTCCTTGCAACTTCACCAATCTTTGACAGCTTCAATCCTAAGCCAAATCTTTGAGTTCCACGCATCTTTTTGCACCTTTATCACTCTTTTTTCATAGAATTCCACTTTAGATCATTTTACTCCCAAGATTTACCTAGTATCTGCATTTGCATAAAAAACAACTACATACCACGTGAAATCATTTATATGAAGTATAAAAATGACTTAAAATATAGTGTTTAGTGTGTAAAATTATAATGATAATAAGTGTAATTATACACTTATCACTTCATAGTGTCTGCTGTTGCACGCTCTCTGTTGGGATTTCTTCTCAGAGGTCGTTCATCTTTGTCAAGTAGGTTAAAGGAAGCTGAAGATCTTTTTCTCGTAATTTATCTTTGTATTTATGTTAATTGCTCATTCAAGTTAGGTTTATAAGACTGAATGGCTTAATTCATCCTAGAACTGCAACTTTGTAAAAAAATTAGGGTTATTCTGCTCTTCAAACTAGATAGAAAGAGATAGTAAGTTTTATGCACTTTAAAAAATTTAGGTAAAATTAAATATTGCAAGTTTGCCTATTGAACGAAGTTTGAGCAAACTTTCATCTAATAAGTGATTTGGTTAAAACCCAGAGAAAGCATGAAATTGGGGCTTTTTTTATGTTTCAAACTTATTAGAACTGCCAATATTCTAAGTAATAGAAACTTAATTAGCATTATGAATCCGTGGGTACCTATCATGAGATTTATGAACACTATCTAATAGTAAGAAATATAAAAAAATAAATTCTTTGTACAATTTTCTTAGCCACAAATGTGAATGAAAGTCAATGATTACAGTCTGTGTCCTAAGTCAATGCTTAAGAAATAATGACACTGATCTTGTTCTAAGTTGTTTAATAATCAGTTGGTCTTCACTTTACTTGCCTTTGCATTAACATTTATTAGTAGTTATGTTCTTGAAATGTTAAATAATTAAACTTTCAAAGGAGATTATTTGATCGATAAGTTAATGAGACTTGGCTTCTTTTAGATTTAGTTTCTCTTTGCTGCTATGAAAATTTTAGTATCGAATTAGAGGAGTAATGTTAATTATTTATTTCCAAGTTTGTCCCCTGTCATTGCTTCTTCTTCAACAAAGCACGAAACATTTGGATTGGGGAGGCTCTCTCCATTAGGTATGTCTTATTTACATACCCTATATGAGATATTTAGTTTATAAATGATATAGTAGCTAATATACTATTCACATGAATATATGTTGCAATCATGATCTGATATGTTGATATTGACCTAAGTTATTGTTGATAATTAAGTCTTTTAATTGTAATATGTTGTCATGTTAGGCAAAACCTGAAATTGTAGAAGCAAATGATATTGACCTAAGTTATTGTTGATAGTTCTAGTTGATTTATTTTCCTGTTAATGTATGAAAGTTTAATCATAGTTGTTACTATTATGAAATATTTGTAATGCATTCAGTTGAGATTACCTTTGTGTTAATTGGTTTAAGATTAGATATTGTTGATATTGACATTATTTATTGTTGTTCATGACTTTATCTGCTACTGA
>CATIWQ010401623.1:0-13194 GCA_949673415.1 Euphorbia schlechtendalii
TTTCTTATATATATATATATATATATATATATATATATATATATATATATATATATATATATATATATATATATATATATTACTATAAAAAAATTTAATTAATTTATTCCGAACCCTTAAACATTTATTTAGGTACTTAAAAATATTTTAAATGTTTAAATTCTCCCTATTTACGGTCCTAAATATTTATTTAGGACCCGAAATATTTAAGGTTTCACGAGAAGAGCTCCACATTTGAGGATCGCCGGATGGTCGAAATATGTGAGATTCAAAGATTAAATCCCGAAAAGTCATCATCATTGAATGTGCGAGCTGATACAAATCCTGTGCTCACAGTATGTAT
This sequence comes from Euphorbia schlechtendalii, assembly GCA_949673415.1. Taxonomy (NCBI): domain Eukaryota; kingdom Viridiplantae; phylum Streptophyta; class Magnoliopsida; order Malpighiales; family Euphorbiaceae; genus Euphorbia; species Euphorbia schlechtendalii. The sequence continues at coordinate 344 of CATIWQ010401623.1, forward strand.
GGGCATTATGCCAGAATGCTAGTTGATGTAGATCTTTCGAGCACATTGCCTGCCACTATTAGGGTTGAGAGAGAGGGTCATGAACTCTGGGTTGATATTGTTTTTGAGAATCTACCAGCTTTTTGTAAGTCTGCAATTCTATTAAGGCTTACGATTGCAAGAGGAATAAGGCTCGAGTGGTTACTAAAATTAATAAGGATAAGGAGGTGGACGCTACAGTGAAGACAAAGCCTTCAGCTAAGGCTGCTGTCCCGAGTTAGAATTTTGAGCTACTAACTAGGAGCAAGCCAAGATAGAAAAGTTTGCAAGAACGTATTTGAACTGTGCCCACATCTACGATATTTCGCAACATTGAGAATAGTTTGCGAGATGTTCAGAAGGAACCAATTAAGTTAGTTGACATGGATTGTGACTCTAGTTTTGATGCGGATGAGGGGGATTCAGATGATAGTGCTGCCAAGGAAAATCAACATGTTTAGTCTAATGTGGCGGTTGAGGAAAATCGTTTAATTGAGCATGGGAGCATCGGTAATGCAAAGGGAATTGCAATTGAGGAAAATCTTAAGCATGATCAAGACCCCTTCACACGTTTTGTAGCCGACGAGAAACTTTCATGGGCTGATATGGTGAAGAGAGATGATAGGTCTTAGCAGATGGTTTGGCATAGGCGGAAGGAAATATTGGGTTCAAAGTCACCAAACTCAGTCAGGAGCCAGGGGAATGACGGTAATCGATCGCATAATCTGTAAAGGGAGCTTGCCAGATATACAATATTGATATGACTAAGCTATGTAACACTACTGTCACTTTGATTGCAAATGGAACATTTCTATGACCAACAATCTATGCTGAAAAAGGAGAAACAATATATGTGAATGCCTACAATAATGCTACTCATGGCATCATTGTTCATTGGCATGGAGTACTATAGCCGTGGAATCCATGGGGAGACGGTCCGATGAATATAACACAATATCCAATTCAACAAGGATAAATTTCACATATGAGCTAATATTTTCAACAAAAGAAGGAATTATTTGGTATCATGCACACAGTGAATGGTCCATGGCCCCTATTCATGGTGCCATTGTTGTATATCCTCCTAAGCGTCTCTGTCGGGTAGAGGAAAACCTTCTATCGTCTATTGATGAAAGTTGGAATTGGTGGAAAAAAGAAAGCTACAAAAGAGAATAATCAAGAGCAAAGCAAGTGGAAGGCTTTGATGTGACGTGTAGCAGACATTGGGAGTGAAAAAGTGAAAATTGACTTTTTGATATTTACCATTTATGCCATTTCTAGAAGGCTTTTGTTCAAGTGGAAATTGTTTGTTACTCCCTCCATCTACTAAATATTGTCTTTTTAACTAATTCACAGTTTTTAAAATAACAATTAACCAAATTAGATGATTTACTAATTTACCCCTTTCATAAATGTTCTACTCTATTTCCAATATTTCATTAATATGTTCAATAAAAATAATTTGATAGTGTTTAAATATTTATTCCTATAGTCTTCTCTTCTTGTTATTGGAGATTTATGGTTATCTTGAAAGTTGAACAAATTAATAGAGGTAGAAATGGAAAATTTAAAGAAAAAACACATTGAAAATACAAAATGACAATAAAAAAGATAAATCAAAATCCTTCTAAACGTCAATATTTAGTAGATGGAGAGAGTATTTTCTAAGTTAAATATCTAGACATTTATAGGATCTAATATTAGTTTATTATTTTCTCTTTCTTTGGGATTAGGGAGCACATAAATATACTTCTTCTCCATCAGTGAAGCTGCTCCTTTGGATGCTATTTTCTCTTCATCTTGTAAATATTCTCCATTAATACATCTTTAGTTACAAAAAAAAAAAAAAATCGAGCCCGGATTTTCCGGTCTCTACTTTTGATTTAAAAAATATATTAATGAGGAATCTTGCACGTTAGTAATTATGTGGAATGCCAGACAAATTGATGCTCATCAATTTGTTTTCTAAACATGTGAACATGTTAATAATGAAATTTCAAAAGTCTTCATTCAATTATTTTAGTCCGCCAATATTTAATATTCTCTGTACCAAAATCACCCCCTCACCTTTCAATTATAAACATCCAATTCATGTTATTATCACAACCATAAAAATTTCATTTTCAACAGGCTTAATTTCCAAAATGGCAGTGGTTGATGCTCTTGTTTCGAAAGTACTTGATATGCTGGTATCAACTGTTGCAGAAGAATTCAAACGTGTTGCTGGTGTTGATGAAGAAATCGAAAAGCTCACTTTCAGTCTCCAATCCATCCAAGCTGTGCTTGTCGATGCAGAGAAAAGGCAACTGAAGGAGACAACTGTCCAACTCTGGCTTCATAGGATGAAAAACGTGGCCTATGACATTGATGATGTGGTGGATGAATGGAATTATGAAATTCTCAGATCACAAACTGAGAGAGATGAAAATGCTCATGTGCCTACAAGAAGTAAGGTATGGCCTTTCAGTCTCCTGTCTGCTTGCTATTGCTTTCCTAAGGTTGTTTTACGCCATCACATGGCTGTTAAAATCAGTGATCTCAATGATAAGATTGATGCTATTGCGATTGAAAAAGATAGGTTTGGCTTCCAATCTTTGAGAAGCGATAACGAACAACTTGAACGCTCTATAACTACCTCTCATGTTTTAATATCGGAGGTAAAAGGCAGAGAAGTTGATAAAGAAAAACTTGTAAGCATATTGCTCAGTGGGAGTAGTGAGATGTCAAAGCTCCGTCTCATTCCTTTGGTAAGGATGGGAGGGATTGGTAAAACAACTCTTGCCAGGTTAGTTTACAATGATGAAAGGGTGAAATCTCATTTTCATAAAAGAATTTGGGTTTGTGTATCTGATCCCTTTGATGAGATTAGGATTGCTAAAGAAATTCTTGAATCTCTTCAGGGCTAACTCCAATCTAGTTTCTTTGCCCAATATAATGGAAAAAATTCAAGAGTCTTTTGTCGAGGGAAAAGAATATTTGTTTGTTTTGGACGATGTATGGAATGAGGATCCTACGAAGTGGAAACAATTAGAAGATTGCCTAAATTGTTGTGTGTCTAAAAGTAGAATTTTAGTAACCACACGCAACGAAAATGTGGGTAGGATCATGGGTTGTTTAGAATCAGATATATTCCGAGTTGGATTGTTATCCGAAGAGGAATGTTGGGATCTATTTTGTATAATTGCATTCTCTAGGAGGTCTAGTGATGAAAGGGAAAGCCTAGAAGAAATGGGCAAAGAATTTGTTAGCAGGTGTAAAGGCTTGCCTCTTACTGTAAGGACAATAGCAGGTATTTTACAATTTAAAAACCGTAGAACTGAGTGGCAATGTGTGTTAGATAGTGAATTGTGGAATTTGGAGGAGGTTCAAAGAGACATTGCAGCCCCATTATGGTTAAGTTATTATGACTTACCCTCACCTTTGAAACAATGCTTCTCATATTATGCCGTCTTTCCCAAGGACCATGAGATGGAAAAAGGTGAACTGATTAGGCGTTGGATGGCTCAAGGTTTCATAAGAGGAACTCTGTCCAAAGACGTGAAAATGATTGGTGATGAATATTTCCAAAATTTAGTAATGCGGTCTCTCTTTCAAGAGGTCAATGTAGACAAAGATGTATTTAATGTTGGTAGGACTAGGTGTAAGATGCATGATATAGTACACGATTTTGCTCAGTTACTAGTAAAACATGAATGTCTTAGCATAGAGGTTAATAATGATAGGGAGACAATAAATTTGGATGACTCACTAGGTAATTTATTACGTCATTTATGTATTAGTTGTCGATACAGGGTCCAATGTCTTGATTCATTTTACAATCTTAAAAAGTTGCGTAGTCTCATTGTTTCTTCGCTAGTGTTAGATTTACAAAAAATTTTCATGGAGTTCACTTCTTTGAGATCACTCATATTAAACGATTGTGGTATAGTAGAAGTCCCATCCAATATAAATAGATTGATTCATTTGAGAGAACTTGACTTGTCTGATAATATCAATTTAGTAGAGTTACCAAATACAATATGGGACTTGAATAATTTGCAAATCTTGAATTTGAAGACTACAGGAATACAATCTGTTAAAGGGATAGGAAGATTAACAAATTTGAGGAATCTAAAAAATCCTATTACAGATATGTTGTTGCCAAAGGAGGTGGTGAAGGAGATTAAATTGGTTGAACATTGATGTCAATGACGAGGAGGCATTTTCCCTTAAAAACCTAAAGAACTTCAATCATCTTGGCGGGTCATTCAATATAAGTTGGCTGAAACGTTGTGATGAGGATGTGGAAGATGCTGCGCAAGCACACTTGAAGGATAAGAAACACATTACTCAATTGAGTTTATTTCTTAGTTATGAAGAAACTAGAGGGGAGGGAAAAGCAAGATGAAGAGTTAGTTGAAGCTTTAAATGTGCCTCCGAATTTGGAAAGCCTATACATTTATCACTATGTAGGTTTAAGAACTCCAAATTGGTTCGATTCACTAATTGTTATGAAAGTGGTTGTGCGGCAACAATGGTGTAGCTGTGAGCATTTGCCTTCCTTGGGAAAATTGCGTTGCCTCGAAGTGTTGGATTTATATGAATTTCGTAGAGTTAGAAAGGTTGGTGCTGAGTTTTTAGGGATAAATGAGATGATGCTGTCGTCAACGTCATCGACAACGATGCCATTGTTCCCTAAATTGGCATCTCTACATTTCTCATGCTTCGACGATTGGGAAGAATGGAACGACGGAGATGAAGAAATGTCGATAATGCCATCGCTAACTTATTTGGAACTTAATGATTGTCTGAAGTTGAAGGCATTGCCAAATTTCATTCGCAAAAAGACTTCCCTCAAACTAGACATTGAATTTTGTGATGCTTTGGAGCAATTTACCAGATGAAAAAGTTTTTTTCTTGTAAGGGATAGAGAGTAACGTCATTCAGTAATTCAGGTAATTTCATACTTCTATGTTTGTACTGGATCTCTTCATTTTATTTTCATCATACAAACTTGATTATATGCAGCATGCAGTCTCCAAAAGGTGTCAATTATTCAAGTACAAAGCCGTATTCTGGAATTGAAACCAAAGAGTAAGAGAAGGTTTGTCTCGTTCTCGGTATTAAGTCTATTTTGAAAAGATCATTATGTTGTACTGTGTGAAGATTGGGGATTTATCACATATTTGTATTAGGCAATTAATTTAAAATACTTTATATGTAGTTGCAATAATGTTTAATTGTCAACTTAACTTTTTTGTTTTTCTTTTCTGTACAAAGTCATTGATGCGATGAAGCAGCCAATGGATTGTTTTTCCTGGAAGAGAGGTTCATCAATGGAGCCTAAGCAATTGCTGAACTCAAGCGCCAACATGGCATATGAAACTTAAAGAGTGCAAAGGAAGGAAGGGAATGAGAATCGACTTAAGAGAGAGAAAGAGCAACCGAGCTATTTGGCTGTCTTTTCATTTGTTATCTTGTCATTCATTTGTAAAGAACAAATTTTATCTTCAAAACAGGTTCAAGTCTTTGATTTTATGATTTTATACTTTGTTTTAGATTTTGTTCATTATCTTTTCACGACAACCTTATATTCATTCATTTTAAGAGTTCATTGGACATACTTCTATTATTTTTGTCTAGACTTGCAAAATAAGTAAATCTTAAAATATCAATTCAAATTTAAATCATAATCTAATTTTTATCGCATCTAAATCAGTCACAAAAGATAGTAACACATATTTTGTAATCCAATTCAATTGAATTATTCCTCAAATCTTGCTCATTTACTTTTCTGTTTTGGTTGGTTTGAATAATGTTAAATGTTATCTCTTTTTCAGTTTTGATTAGAATTTATTTTTCTATGAAATGACGTAGCTGAAATTAAAAGTTTCTTTTTTCTATTGCGTTATTCTTCTCTCATGGATTGTACAAAAACTTTATTTACGGCACTTGCACCACCTGCCTTCAATGGAGAAGGATATCATGCATGGGCAGTGAGAATGGAGGCTCGTATGAAGGCAAACAATCTTTGGAAATGTGTGGAAGAAGACTACAAAGTTCGCCCATTATCCAATGTTATAATGATAAGCTGCAAGGATACGAAGATATAGATGTTCAAATCTACAGTGAATGCCCAACATGTTGAGGAGGAGTTGATTTAACTCCATACAATGTCCATTCCCATGACCAATGTCTATAACCACAACCAATGCTTATGACCAATGCCTATAATCATGACCAAAGTTCACAACCAATGCCCATAACTATATATTCCAATCGAATCAGGAATCATCAGTATTTGATCAATGGAGGAGTGTTGAATTATGAGTCATTATGAGTCATTGTGATTTATGAGTCATTATGCATATTGTGGTGGATTAGCCACTATCACTTAGTGTTTTCTCCATTATGTAAGTGTTTTCTCCATTATGTAAATGGTATTTGGCTATAAATAGGCTCTACATTTAGCCATAAACATAGATATAAGAAACAAAACAAGAACAACAAATGTATTAAGAGTGTTGAGTGAAAGAAATAAGAGAAGTGTGTTGTATTTTGTATTCTCTTTGCCTTCTTCTTCCTTATGTCATTGTTTTTCAAAGCCTATTTCCTCTTCCATCCTCAACAATTGGTTCTTATATTGTCAACAAGCTTTTACATAAAGGTTCCACAGTTCATGCTACTTTGAGAAATTTGTGTAATTTTTTCATTACCGATTCTTGCTTTTAAAGTGTTTGTGAAAATGCCTCACATAAATTAATCAATTAGTTGTTTGTTCCATGAATTGCAGAAGAATAAAAACTTAATCAATTTGCAAAATTCCCTTTCAAATAAAGAAACTTTTTAATCTTCTTGTGTTTGTGGATATGTTTGAGTGGAAGTAATTTTATTGAAACACCGCCACGATTTTGTATAATCAGCGGCCAAGGCGGAAAGTATCGCCAAAACCCAGAAAAGTGGCATTAAATCCGAGAAAAGTGTTGCCAAATCCTAGAAAAATGTCGTCAAAGCTAGAAAAAATGTTATTACATGAATTTTTAATTTTATTATATAAAAATTTATGAGTTATTTCAATTTTTTATTCTAATTCGATAATAAATATTAAATATTTTAAAATACTAATTCGCCTAGTCTCCGCTTAAGTCTCGATTAAACCTCTCGTAGACCTTCGAAAATTCTAGCCACCCAACTAGTATCTAACGCTTTTTAAAATACTACTTTTACAACCTCATCAATGTAATTTTATATTCTACATGTCACGTCTTCCTATATTTCTCAATCTACTTAAAAAAATGCTTTTCATATAAATCACATGCAATAAAGTCCAAATAGTATAAACGGTCTCTAAAATAGAAAAGTATATTTATAAAAAAACAAAATAACTAGAACACATATAAAAATGAATTCATGATGTCTAGTGTTGGGTTCGATCTAGGGGTGTACATTCAGTCGAAAACGAACCGAACCGAATTAACTGAACACCAAATAAGAAAAATATTATTAACCGAATCAAACCAAATAAGAATCGAAACCAAATTAACCAAACTGAAATAAATTATTCGATTTGGTTAAAAATCGAACCAAGCCGAAATTTTAAATTAATTAACAAAAATTTAAAAATCTAACACTTAAAATACGAAATGCACATCCAATGTACGTATTAAAATGGATTAAATAACACATAAATGAATAAGAGTGCATTTTCGAGAAAATGAATGAGGGTGTGATATTATGTGTTTATATATATATATTATGGTTCAGTTCGGTTATTATGATTTTTCTACACAAAAACTGAATCAAATAATTGAAATATTAACATTTTATAAATCAAACCAAACCGAATTTTAAAATAACTGAACGAAATTAATATTTCAATTTAATTCGATTCGATAATTCGGTTAGTGAACCAATGAACACCTCCCTAACTTGGACTCCCCGCAAAATAAGCTTCTTATTTAAAAAAAGAACATAAAAAGAACATAGTTATTTGTATAATACAATGTCAACGGACGGTTACGAAGAGCTGCTGGACCCCACTCTTTATTGGGTTTGTCATATTTATATAACTTATTCATTATTTATTTTATCAGAATATTAAATATAAAATGCATACACCAACCTCAATCAATTTTTTTAACTTGTGCACATTATATCATTCAACAGAGACACCTTTGCAAAGAAGTAGAGATGGAAATTTTAAGAAAAGTTTGTGTCACTGGTGCTTCTGGCTATATTGGTTCTTATCTTGTCAACAAGCTTTTACACAAAGGCTACACAGTTCATGCTACTTTGAGTAATTTGGGTAATTTTTCCATTATCGATTCTTGCTTTTAAAGTGTACGTTGGTGAAAATGCCTCACAGAAATTAATTATTTAGTTCTTTGTTCTATGAATTGCAGAAAACAAAAAAACTCAAATCAATTTGCAAAATTCCCTTTCAAATAAAGAAACCTTTTAATCTTCTTGTGTTTGTGGATATGTTTGAGAGGAAGTAATTTTATTAATTTGTTTGAATAAACTGCAGAAGACAAATCCAAAGTGGGATTGCTCAAGTCCCTTCCAAATGCAGAAACTAATCTTGTTCTCTTTCAAGTTGATATTGTCAACATCAGTGACGAGTTTGAGCTTGCAATCGAAGGCTGCGAATATGTATTTCATGTTGCTACTCCATCAGAAAATTCTCAGGTTGAAAGTTCACACCTCCCTAATTAATTGCATGCAGTGAACTTATAACACTGTTTTGTATGTGTGGTGATGGCAGCAGTACAAAGACATAACCGAAGCAACAGTGGCAGCAGCAAAAGGCATAGCTGAAGCCTGCGTAAGGTCAAAAACTGTGAAGCGTCTAATATACACAGGCACTATGTATGCTGCTTCCCCATCTAATGAAGATGGCAAAAGCTTCAAACCATTTTTGGATGAATCTTGCTGGACTCCCTTTAATCTCTCTTTCTCTTATGGAAGAGAGAGCGTTTGGGTATGTGTATTCTAGTTATTTTCTCCCTCTTCAATTGTTCCTTTGGGGCAAGGTTCTATTGAGTAAGGATTTTGATAGTATATACTTGGAAAAATGCAACTTTTATGAATTGATGGACCGGGACATTTTCAACCTATGATACTCCGACCCTTCAGCCGCACCAGTGTTGTGTCAACACTGACACGGATTCGACATGGATTCCGTGTCGGATCCATCACTGAACCGTCGGACACAGCCAAGAAAGGTAATGTTAATTAGTTTTTGTTTTTCAATTAAATTAGCTAATTAGATAATTAAACTTAATTAAATTGAATAAAGGGTAAATAATTATGAACTTCACTACTGTTACACTACTACCTCCCTACGTTTTGTCAACACAATTATCACCACCATGAGTTTTGCTTTCATCCAACTACTACCTCCTTTTGTTAATATTCTTCACTTTTCAGTCCAAATAACTAACATAATGATAAAATTACCCTTTTTTTCATTTATCCATTTAACATATTTTCATTATATAAGCATAATTACTTCATTTAAGTAAGTGGATTATATATTTTTTAGATGAAAACAATAAATTAAATGCCGAATAAAAAATTATTTTATTTATTGTGTTTTGTTATCATGAAAGTTCAGTAGATGTGCTACCTTGTTCAGTGATTATAATATATCAAGACGTTTTGCATTTAAACGTAAATGCACAATTTTGTAAAAAAAATTTCAAACGACCTTGTACCATTTTCTTGCTGTAAGATGAAGTTGAATTAAGATTCACCAAAATGATTCATTCTTAAATACATTTTTCAGTTTCAAGATATAAATTATAGCGATAAATGAAACTACAACATTACTTACACGGACATAAAATGCCGGCAACATTTCAAGTACAAAAATTGTCAATCTTTTGAAGCTTCAGTTTCTATAAGTTATGGTTTCAATTTTAATTTAAAAGTATATGAACACTGATATTAATCTTTTAACAAGATTAACTAATAGATTAGTGCAAGAAAATGATACCCAACCTTTCAATTTTTTTAAAAAAAATTGTGCAATTACATAATTTTATATATAAAACTTCTTGATATAATATAATCAGAGCAATGTAGCACATGTATTAAATTTTCATGGCTATTAACAAAATACATTAAAAAAAAATTTCACGTATTATTTAATTCATCGTTTTTATCTAAAAATTACATAATGTAATTATTTATATGAAGTAATAATATGCTCATATAATGAAAATGTGATTAAATGGACAAATGAAGACAAAGGGTAATTTTATCATAATATTAATTATTTAGATGAAAAAGTGAATATTATTAACAGAGTGAGGTAGTAGTTGGATAAAACAAAACCCAGAGAGGTAATAATTGTATTGAAAAAGTGTAGGAAGGTAGTAATGTATTAATATAAACCTTAGGAAGATCATAATTATTTACCCTTAAATAAATCTCAACAATTGATATTTACTAATAAGGCTATTAAAAACAGATTGTATCCTTTTGTTATTGGATTAACTTTAAGATTTAAAATCTAATTTTTGTTTATCCTATATCCTATTTTCATTCTAAACAACAAACATTTCAGTTCAAATACTAATCACTCCAATTTAAATTCTAATCAAATTTTTTCCTTTCCAAAAATATCTTTTCATATTCTCTTTTCTTGCAAACTAATTAATCACTGATATAATACCTTAATTTTTTATTTCTAAAATCAACATACCAACTGTTTTATATTCTCCGCTAACTTGTTTAGTTCTCTTCTTCTTCTTTCTCTAACACTATCATGGACTCTACTACTCTTCTTCTTACCGAGCAGATTTCACTCAAATGGCACGTCCTACTAAAAACAAGGGATTCTATATATATATATATATATATATATATATATATATTGTAAAATTGTCGTTTCCCCGCACCAGTGTCTAAATTTATGACAGGGTCCGTGTGTCCAAAAATTTTGAGGTTGGCGTACTAGACACCCGGATCAGTACCCATGTCTGACACTTTTGAACAGGTCCGTGTAACATAGTTTTCAACACATCCAGGGCCGGCTCAATAGCAGGAGCACCATGAGCGCAGGGCCCCCGAATGTAACTGGGCCTCAAAATTATTAGGGATAATATAATAATAAACTTTATTTATATATGATAAAAACAATGGATATGTAATGTAATCTGGTTTGTCCTAGTGGATAGTACTTTTATTCCTTTTTCTCATGACCAAGGATCAATCCCCACAACCCTGCATTTTCATATTTTATTTTTCTAACCTTTGGATTCCTCTACGTTTTGTTTCATTCCACGTTAAATATATATTTTTTTTCCATTTTAATTCCACTCTTGCATATATTTTCCTTGCAATATTTTAATATAATAATAGAAATTTTCAATTTAATTTTTTAACTCTTTATTTAACAAATTAAATACCTTAAGTTTTAAAATTTTTTAAATTACGGTACGTCGATTCATTAATTTTATTATCTCATTTATTAAAGAAATATCTCATACCTTTTGTCCATTGATTACAAAGTCACAGATGACATGATTCTTATGTCATTATCAACTTAGCAAAAACTATCAACACTTGATTTTAAAGTCATTTTTTATACATATTTATTAACTTATATCAGATTTTTAATTCACTGTATTCTCCGAACTTTCAGAAACTTAATAAACACAAGAATTAAATTTTAAATAAATTTTCTGCTGAATATTTGATTGAAATTTGCTAGAATAGTAATCATATAACTATAAATTTCAAATTATAATAATAAAATATATATATTAGAGTAATAATTTTTGTGTTTTACAAGGGTTCAATATTTCATTTTTGCTTAAGGCTCCTGAGATTCCCGAGACAGCCTTGAACACATCACACATAAAAAAAAGGATGATATTATTGTTTAAATAGTGGTTGGTTTGTTTCCATTTCATGGTAGATGTATTGTGCAAATTTTGATTAACAGGGATGCAATTATGAATTGTATTGAATTGCATGAATTGTAAACCAAAAGGAGAATAGAGACTTATGATCGACGTTTTTGCATTTTGTGGTTCACTTGTGTAATAATTCTCCGAGGGAGAGATCAAAGACATAAAAGTTGAAGGGCTTTTTCGTATATACATTTGAAAATGATACCTTGAAATCCAAATGATCATGCACCTTATCCCACCTCCTATTGATTTTAGTAACACAAAGCTTTTTGTGTTGATTGTGAAAGGACTACATGAAAGCAAAGACAAAGGCAGAGCAAGAGATATTGAAATACAACGAAGTTGAGAATGGTAAACTAGAAGTGGTAAGCCTTGCTTGCGGAATGGCAGCAGGAGACACTCTTCACAACTGTGTGCCTTTGACTATAACGGTGCTGAATTCACAGATTACAGGCAATTCATTATGGTATGATCTTGGAATAATGTATTCCCAACAACTTATAGGTTCAATTCCAATAGTGCACATTGATGATCTTTGTGAAGCACATATCTTTTGCGTTGAAGTCCCAGAAAATAAGGGTAGATTCCTTTGTGCCGCTGCTAATGTGAGTTCCTTGGATATTGCCTCTTACTTTAATCAACACTATCCTGAGTTCAAAATTACTGATGAGTAAGCACTCTCTTTCTTTTTGTAGTTTATTTCGCGAGGTCATTCTTATTTTGGTTGATCTGATGATTGGTTTAACTGATATCAGATTCAGGGGAGAAGCGGGAGCGAAAACGACAATGGATAATTCGAAGTTAATGAAGATGGGATTTGTGTACAAGCATGATATGAAGAAAATTTTAGATGATAGCATCAAATGTGAGAGGCGATTTGGAGGTCTATCTCAATTGGCTACTAATTAATTGACTGTAATAAGATAAATTTAA
>CATIWQ010401676.1:0-26533 GCA_949673415.1 Euphorbia schlechtendalii
TTTGAATGTGTTAAACAATAATTATTATGATGGAAATTAGAGTAATTTAAGATATTGTTAGTTTGGTTTCATCACAAAACTACTTTAATACTTAGTCTTTTATAATAAAAATTAAATAATACAAAACTTAGTATTACATACGATGGATAGAAAATAGATATTAGATAAAATTACAATAAAATTACTATTAGAAAATGAATATTATATTAAAAAATAATTTAAACTTATTTATTAATTTTTTTTTACCCAAATGAGTTAAAAGAATTGCCCCCTGCTGGGCAATTTTTTTGCCCAGCATTCCCACTGAAAACGGGCCTATCAGGCCCGTTTTCAGTGTCAGTCTGAAAACGGGCCTGACAGGCCCGTTTTCAGTGAACAGTGACCGGGTGCCAGAAATGTCACCCGGTCACTGTTTGCATATGATTTTTGCTCTTTAAATGGTTAAAAACTGGACTGACAGTCCAGTTTTCAGTACAGATTGAAAAATGAACTGTCAGTCCCGATTTCATGATGGTTAAACTTGTATCTTTTCCGAACTTATTTCTTAACCCAACATTTAATGTTTAGATTTTGTTTCAAATAACATTTTTTCTGTCCATTATCCTTATACAATGGAATATACCAAATGGAATTTGTCCACGTGTAACATCTTACGACAACATATTACCTTCTTTTCCATCTGAGACCTTTTCATACGCTTTACATTTTGAAATTTCAATCATTCTCCCCACCTCGTGTTCATATTTCCACCACAATTATTCATCTTCTCTCTTCAACTCATTAATCTTTATTTTCTTATAATGAGAAAGTTCTTGCAAAAATTACTTGGAACAACAGATGAACTAAAGAAAAATATTATTTAATTAATTAGTTTTGCATTTTTTATTTACAGTTATTTATATTAAATAATACTCTTTCCGGTTCCTAATATTTATCATTTTAAATATTTTATTTTCGTTCCCAATATTTATCATTTTAAAATATCAATGCATTTTTAACAAGATTTTCCTAATATATCATTGTATTAATTAGAAAAGAGAGAATTTTATTATAAAGTAAAATGGATAAAATAATCATTTTATAGTGCATTAAATATCTTATTGATTTTGATGAAAAATCTAAAATGACATATATTAAGAACCAGAGGGAGTAACAGTTATAGTAGCATATATAATGAAATTAAACTTAGTAAAAATTGAAGAGCGTATTGCATGTAAAATTAATAAATGGTGGAGACTTTCGATTCTTACAGAAATATAAATGCAATATTTTATACATGTCAAATGGTAATTTTAATTTTGATGAAAAGTTTTAAGTGCTCGTTCCAGTGCCAATTTTTTTTTATCAAGTTATGATGCGGATTAATTAACTTAATTTTAGTTGTATAAATAAAAATAGAGACGCGTTCTTTATATGCAGTCCAAAAAGGAGGAAACAAATAAATTTTTGTTTCCTGAAGAATCCATTCATTCATGGGCAGATTTTTCTAATAATTGCGCAAAATTTTTTACTTCTAGACTTCTTTTTAATTCTAATCTTTTTTGTTGAAAACATCTGATCCGCTCGTGAGCAGGTCAATTGGTAAAAAAATCATATCCAATTTTGTTATTTGGATTAAATTGAATAGTTATAAAATTTTAAGAAATTAATTACAAATAATCAAGTGTTTAAGGATTTAATTGTAATTAATTCATTTCCTCTTAAAGGAAATTACGTATAAATGAATTGTAATTAATTAATTGATTTTGATTCATTTTCATTTTATTTTCAAATATTGTCTCTTATGTTTTCGAATCATGACAAAAACATCGCAAATTAATCGTTATCGATCTTCGTCGATGCAGAAATCGTGAAAACACATCTATTCTCTGATACGTTGCGAGATAGATTCGATTTGGTATAGAAAGCGATGTTCTTTGATATTGAACATACGAAAAAGGTAAGTATCAAATTTGTTTCATTTTTACGTTTTCCATCATTTATATAATCTAATTTTATATTTCATTTGTTTTATAAATGTCATCAAACCAAAAATGCTGCCTTAAAAATAATTTATAATTTACTCTTTTGAGCTTTCTCTTAAAAGATACTAATAGCAAATTTCGATATTGATTCCCAACTTTGCTTACTTGTGTATCAACACTATCTTTTCAATTTTGAACATTATATAGATAATATATATAAATGTTTTATTATGATCATAAAACAATTGATTGTACATCTTAACAATAGCATATAATCCTAAAAAGGTGTTTGATCATGTTCTTTATAACTTTTATTTCTCTTCTTTTCTTTTTCTTTCTTTTCTTTTGTTTGAATATGTATGTATGTATGTATAGACTATTCAATTTTTTTATGTATTTCAATTTAATTTGGTTATTCAACCGATTCAATCGATGAACATCCTTGTGCGTGTGCGTGTGCGTGTATATATATGTATATTAAATTTTGCTTACTATTAATAATAAACAGCACAAGTAGTGAACCACATATGACATTGTATTAAAAAAATCTTTATTTTGGTTTTTAATTACAATTAATGGATTATCAGTTATCCTATAACACCATGATGATTGGGTCAACTGCGTTTTATTTATCATATTGACTATATCAACGGCCAAAAAGTTTGGAACACGCATCCGCAAAGCAGGGAATAAATCCCTTTTATCCAAATATTAATAACCTACATTACGTACATTTGGGTGGAAAAAACTTGTAAGGATATTGTTATTCATTTTGCTGTCTCTCTTTCTCTGGTAAAAAGCCAGAGGGCGGCTAAGAGGAAAAATAAGACGGAGCTTGGTTTTCGGCCATGTAATTCGGGTCCTGTTAGATCCGGATCATATTGTATTTCCTTCTGTTTGATCCGAACCGATTCAGCCATGACTAGGCGGTGCTCCCATTGCAGTCATAACGGCCACAACTCTCGGACCTGCCCAAACCGCGGGGTCAAGCTCTTCGGGGTCCGATTGACCGACGGGTCGATCCGGAAAAGTGCTAGTATGGGCAATTTGACCCATTACACTGGTTCATCCAATCTTGGCGGGTCCCTTACTCCCTGTTTCAATAACCCGGGATCCCCTGGCGGAGGAGACACTCCTGATCACGGCAACGCCGCTGACGGTTACGCTTCTGAGGATTTCGTCGCCGGATCTTCTTCCAATCGTGAACGGAAGAGAGGTTAGTTCATATCACGTTTTGTTGCAGATTTAATTTTTTTATTGCCGGATTTTTGTTCGGATTGGATTTGGATAATGTTTTCCGACTTTTAATGCATAGCTGGGCTAGACAGACTCTTGGAAATTGTTTTAGTTTGGCGGTGAATTAGAGCAGCACGTAATTGAGATTGTAGATAGCTTGTTAAATATTGGTCTAACAACTCCATAAAAAATCCCCTCTTTTAGGTGGAGATTAAGGATACGTATTTCAGCGAGAAATAATTGTGTGTGGATATGGTCTGATATTAGTATTTATTCTTGTTTACGCATATGCAACACTTGTCTGAGAAATGGCTGATCTTTTTTGAAATGGATTTTAATTGATCAAAGTAGTTGTGAGGTTTAAGCTTCACATTATATCAGCATGCACAAGTAAAGTAATTAATCCTATTAGCAAACAAAATTGTAAAAAATAAAAATGCTTTCAACTTTGTAATGGACTCTGTCAAAACCTTTTAAGTAATATGCAATGATTATGCACACATTACATGAGTTTAATCCAAGATGTTGTATCTGATATTTGCTTAGTGAGAAGATATGGCTGTTTCTGTATCAGATTTTATTTACAAAAAAAGGTAAATCTGGCGTCATGCAGCTTGGATGATGGCTGTGTTGGATAAATTCAGCTTTTTGCCAGCTGATTGTTTTTCTTTATTGGAATGTATGTATGTCTCTTTCAAAAAAATAAAATGTCTTTTAGCAATCAAGCTCATGATATGTTTATTGTTGGCCAAACCCATTGTTTAACCCCCGAACTTAGGTGTTCCATGGACTGAAGAGGAGCATAAGATGTTCTTACTTGGTCTTCAGAAGCTGGGTAAAGGTGATTGGCGTGGAATTGCACGCAGCTATGTTATAACAAGGACACCTACTCAGGTGGCCAGTCATGCACAAAAATATTTCATCAGGCAAACCAACGTGTCCAGGAGGAAAAGACGGTCCAGCCTGTTTGATATGATTGCTGATGATGAGGTAACCACCTTTCTTTCTTTACTTGAATGAATATGAACTTATGATGCAAGTGCTACCATTCTCATCAGTTTAAAAGCTACAATTTATAAACAAATTTTCATACCTCATATATCACAATTTCTGGCCTTTTGCAGACAAATTTTACGAACCATGACGCAATAACCGACGATCCTATTCCAGTGCCTTGTCCTCCAACTTTGGACGAGGAATGCGAATCGATGGATTCCACCAACTCGAACAAGGAAGCACCAGAAGCCTCTCCTTTAAAGCCAGATACTTCACCTTCCTTTTACCCAGTCATATATCCAGCCTATTACCCACCGTATTTCCCGTTTTCCGTTCCGTTGTGGCCGGGATACAGCGCGGAGTCAATTCAGAAGGAGGAGACTCACGAGGTACTGAAACCAACGGCAGTGCATTCGAAAAGCCCCATTAATGTTGACAAGTTGGTTGGCATGTCAAAACTCAGTCTCGGAGTACCTATTGGTGATGCTGGACCATCTTCGCTGTCTCTGAAAATGGCCGAAGGCGGCTCGTCGAGGCAGTCTGCATTTCATGCTAATCCCGGGTCAAATGCGCCGGGGATTGGCTCAAGCATCAGCCCAATCCATGCGGTTTAAGGGCGGGTTTTGCAGACGAGGATATAATGTTAGCTCTGTGGCAGGTTAATGTTTATACATAGACAATAATGTGCAATCTGCTTTGGGTTTGATTTATTATATATTGATTTTTTGTTTTTGTTATATTTATTAGTTAGCTTGTTTCAATTCCAGCTTCTTATAGGGTGCAGCAACTTATATAAAATTTATTCGAATCGTTAGCATTTGTTTGACGTGCGTGTTTAATTTTCTACTCTTAATATTTGACTTTGCTAATAAGCTTTCTGTCACTTGAATCAATTTAACAAAACAAAACATGGCTTTGATTGTAATATGTTTTAAAAGGACAAACAGAAACTATGGCCTGACTTTGGGACATATGAATACGAAAAAATACCCTCCAGGGCCAAGAGCAAGACTAGGAGGATACCTAATGTGTGACAAAATGGGGACAGACTGCAAGACATGTACAAGCCTGGAACTCTTGATTCAATCGGCAATGCCATATTTGAGCCATCTGATAAAATATTTAATGCATGGATCTGTACATCCTTGCAAAAGGAAATGTACATTATATTTACTGAATATAGTGCAACCCTAAAGTTGTCAAGTGCTTGCGTGGTGTAAAATGAATGTTTTCCGGACTGAAATACAAGTTGGGGGTGTTAACGAGTCAAATCGAGATTGATCACTGTAGAGCTCAGCTCGTGAAAGGAAATGGTTGGACTCAATTCAAAGCTCGTTGGTCTTAGAAAATTATAGCTCGGCCAGGGCTCGTGAAAAGCTTGGCTCGAGCTCGCTAGTTCGCAAACCTGAACGAGCCTACCATATATGCCCTCTTGCAACAAAAACAAGAATGTTGTCCTTAATTGTTTCAACTTTGACAATTAAAATTGATTTATAGCAACACTACTTATAAACGAGTTGCGTCAGTAACACTATATTTTGTACTTTTTCAAAAAATTATCAAAAAATACATTTTCGAAAAAATTTTGCGTTATAACTGACATCATAACATTTTTTACCTTGATCATTAATCAATCACCATTCTCATTCGGTCTCCTTCTAACATCTCTACTAAGCATTTCCATATTCATCATCACCGTACAAAGAAGCAGAAAGTGATATCAAAATCATCATTTTACGAATAATTATTTACATGAATAATTATTACTCACCAATCAGATACAAATTATTTTTCATCAATTTATTAAGTAGAATTGTTATACGAACATATTTGCAAGCTTTCGAGTCGAACCTTAGAAGGTTTGGTTTGACGGGTTAATATCTCGAATTGATAGCGAATTCGAATTAAACTCTATCGAGTCAAACTTTAACCGAATTTTAATCGGGCTAAATTTTAAATTGTTTGCGAGCCACTAGATTTGTTAACAATCCTGAATACAACTATACAAGTATAGTTAATATCTTGTTTATGTATCGGGTTTTCACGTTTTTCAAGCCCATTTTCAGTTTGAATTAATTATTTTTTAAAATGTAAGATTACAAGCTTTAGGACTCTTATTTCGTTTGATTTGAAAATGGAGCCAGTTTTGACCATAGTTAAAAATATCATTTCAGTGTTGATTCTCTAACTATGCGTTAGTTGGGTTTTTAATAATAAATGTGTATTAGTTATTGGTATTTTAGTATAATTGGGTGATTAGTTGATTAATGCGATTGTAATATTTCATTTATTTCATTTAAGTGCAACGTTTGTTCGGGTTCTACATAATAATTGAATTCCGGAAGCCAGGGATAGCGTCCGCAATAGCAAACCCTAGCGAGGTTAGGAAGCAGCGTCCCAATTACCTGGAACAAATATTTTTATTATTTTTACTCTAAAAAAGTCATAATTTTGGACATAACAAGTGTCGCGCTCGTGATTTGTGTTTTCCTTAAAAACAGAAAGTCTGGAATTTAAATTCACAATCTCGATAACTAGTTACGATCGCGACACGTTATATATTTTTCAATGTGACAATTATATTGACGGTTATCTACGGTGATTAATTTTCATTGGACGAAAATCCATACATCTACTTATAAATTAAAAAAGAGTTGTAGGTAAAAAATATTATTCATTTAATTTGATAATACTTAAAAGAATATTCAAAACCAATGTCTCATACAAGAAGGGCGAGATTGTAGTGCATTCTAGCTTCACAATTAACAAAATTGTGAAGAAAAAAGATCTTATTTTTCAAAATAAAGTTTTTGTTTTTATCAAAATCATGTCTGAGTGAGGAGTTCAATTTGATTTAAATTGAAATTTTAAGTCAACGTACTAAACTTAAATGGCACCGACCATTGACAGAGAAATATTCGTTGACAGGTACGAAAGTTCTTTCCTAGTACAGTAATATAATTAGAGGCAAACAATAAACAAAAAAAGGTGCATTTTTTGACATGTCTTTAATTTGATTTTTTATATTATTTATTATTACATATAGTCATAATTAATTAATATTAATTATTTATTAATTAATATTTATTGATGTTGTTATTATTTTAATTATTAATGTATTATTGCTAAGTTCGATTCAATTAATTTTAAATTCATTAAGTTAAATTCATCTCAAATCCATTAAATTCAATAAATTCAATTCACTTCAGATTTTTTTAAAAGTTGGAAAAACAAAATCAAATTATAAAAATTGTTGTGTGATGATGAGAAAAAAAATATAAAATTGAAATAATAATGAAACATGTCACAATATTTATGAGAAAAATCGGAATAAAAAATAAATTAGTGATAACAAAAATTAAAAATTTTGATTAATGATATTATATTATTGTCCATTAAAAATGAACTAGAGCATTCAATCGAAAACTTATAATTTCAACATAAAAAAAAGACTAAAAGTGGGATATTTTCGGCTATGAATCAAGTGCAATCCACCGAATTTATGGCCGGCGCTGGTTAAATATAAGAAAAAAAAATTAGAGTATGATTTACAAGTCCATATTCTGAATGTACTAATCATGTGTACAGTTTGACCACGTTGGAAATGTGGACTCAAAATAATACTTTTCCAGATCTTAAAATCAGAAGGGCCAATTAAACTGTCTCAACAGAAAAAAGGGTACAGTACCTTTATAAAAGAAAGAAATGGTGATTTATAAAATGCCTTATTTCTCAAAAAAATAAAATCCATACAATTTCCAATCTTAAAAAGGCATCGTTTGATTCTTCTTGCTCTCTACATTACCAGATTCCTGTAATAATTTACAATTCTCTTTCTGGTTTTCTTCCACGAAAAATGGGGAGTGTGGATCACTTAGGCCCTGAGAGAAGCATGGCTGAGTTTGATGCTGAGGAGATGAAGATCGTATGGGCTGGTTCCCGCCATGTCTTTCAACTCTCCGACCGTATGGCTCGCCTTGTCGCCTCCGATCCGGTATTCTCTGTTTTTTTTTTACTTTTCTTTTATTCCTTGGCTTGCTTGTACTGGCTTCTGTTGAGTTTTTACTTTTATGAATCAATTACGCCTTTGATTTTGATGCTGTTGTCATTGACTTCACTGCTTCTTATGAGATATTGATCCTCTTATCCACTTTTGGATTTGTCAATAATTAGATTTGACCTTTTGTGTTTTTTTATACTTGTAGTTAAATGCTTATGAACATATTAGGAAAGGTTATCTTAAGCTAACAGAAGATCACAAATTGGTTTTTCATTTATATGTTCAATTTATTAATGTAGATAGGGGAATTCTTCATTCCAAAGCCGTATCTTTACTGCCTAATTCTGTAGCTATGTGTCGAAATCGAAACTTTTTATCCGCCAAATGCTTATGAATTTTTTTTACAGGCATTTCGTAAAGATAACAGGCATATACTAAGCAGGAAGGAATTGTTTAAAAATACTCTGAGGAAAGCTGCACATGCGTGGAAACGTATCATTGAGCTTCGCCTTACAGGTGGGTCTATATTTTCGGTTTTCAATGTGTGTGGAGATATTATAATTTTTCCATCTAATTGTTCCAGTTACATTATTGCAGAGGAAGAGGCAAGTAAATTAAGGTTTTATGTGGATGAACCTGCATTTACCGATCTTCACTGGGTATGCTCATTTTGTATATCGTGTTCCAGAATCTTATCTCCAGATGCGTATTATTCGTGTTAATTATTGTCTGTCACATGTTGGGCAGGGAATGTTTATTCCTGCAATTAAAGGACAAGGCACTGAAGAGCAGCAAAAGAAGTGGCTTCCTTTGGCGCAAAAGATGCAAATTATCGGTTGCTATGCGCAAACAGAACTCGGTCATGGCTCCAATGTTCAAGGCCTTGAAACTACTGCCACATTTGATCCAGAGACAGATGAATTTGTCATAAATAGTCCTACTTTGACTTCAAGCAAAGTGAGTTAAATGTTAGATTACAAATATGATATAAGAAACTTCCAACAAGTTAGAATTTTAATTTCGGTATTGGATTTTTTTGCTCGTTTTGTAGTGGTGGCCTGGTGGATTGGGTAAAGTTTCTACGCACGCTGTTGTTTATGCACGTCTTATAACTGGCGGTCAAGAATATGGAGTGCATGGTAAGTATATACTCTCAGTTACTAAAATTCATTCATCAAACTTGAATTTAAGAATGTTTATGTGCTTGAATTTGAATTTCAGGCTTCATTGTCCAGCTCAGGAGTTTGGATGATCACATGCCTCTCCCAGGCATAACTGTTGGCGATATAGGAATGAAATTGGGTAATGGAGCATATAATACCATGGATAATGGTGTTTTAAGATTTGATCATGTCCGAATCCCAAGGGATCAAATGTTAATGAGGTTGGTTCTCACTATCAGTCGTTTGCTCTTCAGAGTCTTCGCCTTAAGATAGTTGACGTTTCTTAAGTTATTTAATTTGTGTCGCGTTGCAGAGTTTTGCAGGTTACGAGGGAAGGGAAATGTTTGGAATCTAATGTTCCACGCCAACTGATCTACGGCACTATGGTGTATGTGCGGCAGGCGATTGTAGCCGATGCTTCCTGTGCTTTATCACGAGCTGTTTGTATCGCTACGAGATACAGCGCTGTTCGTAGACAATTCGGCGGCGATGATGGTGGTCTTGAAAAACAGGTATTCGATAACTTCCTTTACATGAATTCAGTGAATTTCATCTTTATATTTAGGATTGCTTTCCCAGGCTGCTTTTCCGAAAAGCTCCATTTCCAAGCTTTTCCAGGCTGCTATCTCGAAAAGCTCCGAGAATCAATGACAAACAGTTCCTAATCAATTAGTATTAAGAGTCAAAAATCTTTTGCTCAATGCCAAATTATATTGTTCTATTAAAAGTTTGTAAGTAGAACTTTTCGTGACAGCAATCCCAAACAGGCCCTAACCGATTTGATATTAAGATTGTTGTTTCCTGAATGTTAGGTGATTGATTACAAGACACAACAACATAGGCTCTTCCCTCTGCTGGCATCTGCCTATGCTTTTCGGTTTGTTGGCGAATGGTTGAAATGGCTCTATACGGACGTGACCCAGAGGCTTAAAGCCAACGATTTTTCGACGTTGCCAGAAGCTCATGCATGTACTGCTGGCTTGAAATCCTTGACAACTACTGCCACTGCTGTATGTCTTTGTTACTAATACCCAGTCATCCTCTGTGTGAAGATTTTTTCTCGATTTAACCGGCATTGATTTGAACTTCAGGATGGTATCGAAGAGTGTAGGAAGCTTTGCGGTGGACATGGTTATCTTTGTGCCAGTGGGCTGCCCGAGTTGTTTGCAGTTTACGTTCCAGCCTGTACTTATGAAGGCGATAACGTTGTCCTACTTTTACAGGTATGCTGTATTAGTGCAAAGTGGAAGCATTTGAAATTTTAATCTTAAAGTTGTACCAAAATTAGGTTGCAAGGTTTCTCATGAAGACTGTGTCTCAACTGGGTTCCGGAAAGAAGCCTGTTGGAACAACATCATACATGGCCAGAGTTGAGGATCTTTTGCACTGTCACTGCACTGTTATAAACGGTATATAATTTTATTTATTTATTTTCCATTGTACGTGAAATTGAAGAAATATGGTCAAGAAGTTACATAATCTCAATCTAGCGTAGAAAAACTCAAGCTTTTTTACTTTTTACTGTATCGTTTTGGAAGCAGAACTTATTCATACTAAAATTTGTATCAATTTTTTCCCCATGGATGGCAGCTGAGGATTGGTTAAAGCCTAAGGTTGTGCTGGAGGCATTTGAAGCCAGGTCAGCTAGGATGTGCGTTGCACGTGCTCAAAACCTTACCAAGTTTTCAAATCCTGAACGCGGTATCTCATCTTTCCCCTCTTTAAGTTTTATGCTGTCATATTGTCGTTTTCTCGCCTACTGTTTGTTCTTCTCTCACCGATTCATCCTTTTTGCATCAGGTTATGCTGAACTCTCTGCTAATCTGGTTGAAGCTTCGATCGCTCATTGCCAATTGATTGTTGTTTCCAAGTAAGTTTTCAGTAATATTGCATATTATAAATTGTGTTTTTTTTTTTTCATTTGTTGGTGTCTTTATGTCACGCCATATCCCTTTATTGGTGCAAAATGCACATGAATACATAATTTCATTTCCATTGCAGGTTTATTGACAAAGTGCAGCAAAATATACCCGGAAAAGGAGTAAAAGAACAGCTACACAATCTCTGCTACATCTATGCATTACACCTCGTTCAGAAGCATTTAGGCGATTTTCTCTCTACTGGCTGCATCACACCTAAGCAAGCTGCGCTTGCGAATGATCAGCTCCGATCTTTATATACCAAGGTCAGCATCATAATTTTATTCCTCAAAATTACCCTTTTGTTTTTCTTTTCATCTCAAGGCATTCATTCTCTCTTTCTTGGATTAGGTTCGTCCCAATGCGATTGCGCTTGTCGATGCGTTTAACTACACCGATCATTTTCTTGGCTCTATCCTTGGATGCTATGATGGGAATGTGTATCAAAAACTATACGATGGAGCATGGAAGGATCCGTTGAATGAATCGGTTGTGCCCGATGGATACCATGAATATGTTCGCCCCATGCTGAAGCAACAACTTCGTAATGCTAGGCTGTAAGATTTTTTGAGTAATAAAACCAAAGCAATAAAGGAGCCTTGAAATCTCGTAGGAAAGTTTAAGGTCAGCAAATTATGTTTAAGTGCATTCGAAAGCCAAAATAGTAACATGAAATCTCTGCGGTACATTCAGCACTTTTATCATCTCAGCTATTACTTCTTGGACTGGTTTCTTGTGCTTTTTTGGATCCTTGTTCACATTTATCAACAAACTTAGGCATTGCCAAATCAACTACTCAATTCAACTATATAAATTGAAATTCACCACAACAAGTTTACTGAAAAATATTTAATCTTTTTATTTTGAATTTTTAAATAATATAGATAATTTCATTGAATGCTATATAGACAAAAAAAACCTCATAAAAAAAATACTTTTTAACAACATAGCATTTTTGCTAAGAAAAAGTAATTGTTTTGACAGTGCTAAACTGCAAATTACTATTTCTTTAAAACTAACTTGTGTTAAAAATACACAAATCAAAAATCACCATTTTTATGTAATTGAATTTTAATTAAGATTTGTTGATCTAAAGAGTGAAGTTTAGGTCTTAGCCAAGTATTTGCGATATGATCTGGATATTACACGTTCGAGACTGCCTTCAGGTGGGGTGGTGAGACTTGTTATGTGTGCAGCCTCTTGTTGTTTCACTTAGGCCCCGTTTATTTGCAGGAAAATGTTGTGCAAGGGAAATATTAAGCATTTATTTTTCTATATTTGACCATACCACTGTAAAATATTTTCTGAAGTTTGTTTACAACTCTGAAAAATATTTTCCAACTACAAATTTAACTATATAAAATCCTAGTTTAACTTATATATATATATATATATATATATATATATATATATATATATATATTTATATATATTGTAAAATATGTGAAATATATCATAATAATTATTATATAAAAATTAAATTATATTAAGTATTAATTAAATTTTTATATAAAATACATGTAGATGGAGGAGATGAATTTAGTGATGACGGTGAAGGTATTGGTGTTGGAGAGGTGGAGGAAGTGGTGGTAATATAGGTAAAGGAAGTGGTGGTGGCGGGATGAATGAGGTGGTGGTGGTGATGGTAACGGTATTTAAAAAAGAAGTGGATGTGCTGGTGTGGGTGATGGTGGAGGGAGTGGTAGTGGCGGTGGCGACGACGACGGTGAATAAAAGAGGTGGTGGTCGTCGTCGTGATGGAGATAATAGGGTGGAGGAAGTGATGGATGTGTTGGTATGGGTGGAAGAAATGGTGGTGCTAGTAGTGAAGGAAGTAATGGTGTCCGGGTGGAGGAGGTGGTGGTGGTGGTGGTGGTGGCGGCGGCAGTGGGTGGAGGAGGTGGTGGTGATAGTTGTAGTAACGAGATGGAGATAGTGATTAATATGTTGGTGTGGATGGAAGAAGTGAATGTGGTAATAGTGGAAAAGGTGAAGTAGAAAAGTAAGGGAAAATGTTTTCCCATATTTTTTTGGGAAAACATTTTCCATTATTTACACTATATTTTCATGTTGACTTGCACAATATTTTTCTTTGACTTATTTTCCAAATCAAACAAAAGCAAGAAAATTCAGAAAATATTTTTTTGCACAAGATTTTCCAGGAAACAAACGAGCCCTGTTAAAAAAAGAAGAAACAAATGGTGACGTTTGGATTAAATTTCAGAAAGTAGCATTTATTAGGGGTGTGCAAATGGTTTGGTAACCGAATTACCGAACCAAACCAAACCAAAATATTAATTTGATTCGGTTATTTTAAAAATTCGATTTGGTTCGGTTTGTAAAATGTTAACTTTTCGGTTATTCGATTCGGTTTTCATGTAGAAAAAATCATAATAACCGAACCGAACCGAAATATATATAAACATATAATAAAATTTTATTTTAATATCACACCCTTATTCCTTTTCTAAAAAATGTACTTTTATTCTTTTACGTATTTCTAGTAAGTCATTTAATCCATTGTAATACTTATATTAGATGTGCATTTTGTATTTTAAGTGTTAGAATTTGAAATTTTTATTAATTAATTTAAAATTTTGGTTTAATTCGATTTTTAACCAAATCGAATAATTTATTTCAATTTGGTTAATTCGATTTTGAATCTTACTTGATTTGGTTTGGTTAACAATATTTTTCTTATTTGATTTTCGATTAATTCGGTTGGATTTTGACCTAGCATTCATTATTGAATGGAAGATTAAAATATACTATACTACCAAAATACCAATTATAGTAGAAGTTTCTTCAAAATATCGTTTTCAACTTTTTCCCTCACAGTTCCCGCCTTTTTGCTCTATATCTAATCAAAAGCCTTGCCTTAACCGATAATCTTGGTAATGGTTTTTTATTTCTCTATAACATACTTTTGTAGATATTTGCAATTAGCCCATATTAATTTTCTTAACACAATAGATACTCTTTTAATTTTATATTTTACAATTGCTTTAAATTTAATGTGGGTATATTTTGGTTTTTTGGTTTTTTTTTCTCGAGTACCTATTAACTTGTCCTTGGTGTAAGTCATAAGTGTCTTTTGGAATTAAATTTTCTTTTTGCTTTTTTTGGCATTTAACAACAATCGTAATCAAAGATTTATAGTTGTTTTTGTTATTTGAAAAATAAAAAGGTGAACACTTACAACAAACAGTTAAGGAGCAACTCCACAAAACATATCATTATATTTAATCTTTATACCGTTCATACAAAATTAAACTATTAGTATGAAACAAAATAAAAGTTAATTTCGTAAAACTAAAGTAACAACTATATGAAGGTGTGATAACTTTGTTTTACCGTCACAACTGTTTGCTCAAGTACAAAAGATAAAAGTAAATTCTATTGTTCTAAAAATTTTAAAGGATAAATTACAAAAGCAATATAATAAAACGATATAAAAAGGACAGAAATGTTAAAATCGAGAATAATAATGCCAAGTACAAAGATAATAGGATGTGTTCATGCTATAAGGAGAAAGCCATAAGAAAATAGGGACTGAAAACGCATTTTACCAATTTTAAAAAAGCAATCAAAACTAGGCCCACCGCCACCAAAATCCGGACCAATGATTGCCACGTGTCACCATGATCATCACCGATCGTTAAAAACCCCGCCATTTGCCCCTCTCGTTTAAATCGCTCGTATTTCTTTTTCCTCTCTTTAGTTTCTCCTTCTCTGTAACCAAACCCTAGAAATCTGTCCTCTCCCTTCGCCTCCATCCTATCCTTACCATGCATCCTCACTCTTACACCGTCAATTCCATTTCCAAATCTCAAGACCTCGCCTCCGCAGTCCTCACTTCCTCCACTCCCTCTCAAATCTCCTCCGTCTGCGCTTCCGTCGACTCCTTTTTACACTCTTCCTCACCTGATCAATGCCGTCACTTCTTCTCCCTCACTTTCCCCACCTTAATTTGGAAGCTCTTTGGTTTCGGCGATGCCGCTCAGTCTCCGAATGCACCTGCTCTCGCTTCTTCTACCGGCGGTTGGCTCGATATCATCCTCCAGTCCAACGATTCTGATCTTGCTTCCAGGCTTTTCAGTCTCCTTTCTCCAAACGGTGTCGTTTTTCAGAGTATCTCCGCTGTTGATCGTCAATCGCTCATCAAATACGTTTTCCCTACGGAACGGTTGCCTGAGTGGGCGCGGTTTATGCTGTCTAATGGAAAGAATTGCCAGGTTTTGGATAATCTTTGCCCTCTCTTTAGAGGTAAATTTAAGGAGGATTCTACCAAAGGCTCTTTGTTTTACCAGGTTCAGTTGAACGTTTTTGAGTATTATATGTTTTGGTTTGCTTATTACCCTATTTGCAAAGGCAATAGCGAGATTAGTAATGCAAATGCTAAGAGAAGTAAAAAGCTATTGCTAGAGAATTGGACTTCGTCATTTTGTGGATTTTCGCAGTCTAAGCGCGGTAATGAACATAAAAATGACTGTAACCTGTACTTGCGGCTTTTATACGCATACTTGCATGCTTTTGTGCCTACACGGGATTTGGCGTCTCATCAGCCTTACCGCAGCTTCCTTTTGCATTATGGTTATGGAAATGATGGATCATTTTTGTTGAGAGCTGAGTTTTTTGTTGATACGTTGGTGCACTATTGGTTGGTTGATAATGATTTCTCACCATTGCCTGTTAACATCTGCAAGTCATTTGGATTGTCGGTTCCACTTAGGTCAGTCTTAGGTGAGACTCCACCAACGCCTAATTTAGGTGAAGTGGTGAAGTTATTGGTTAAGTACTTGAATCTGAGTGCATTTGAGGTTAAGGAGGGATTTGACTGTATCGAGAGCCCAAAGTGGAGTAAGGTCTCATGTGATGGTAAAACAAGGGAATTGGTTTCATCAATGAATGAATGTATGCGTGTGGGTGGCTCTTGGAATACCTGGATTCAGCGACCTGTTTATAGGTTTATTTTGAGGACTTTTTTATTTTGTCCTTTTGAGACTTCCATAAAGAATGCTTCTCAGGTGTTTTCGGTTTGGATTACTTACATGGAGCCCTGGAAGAATGAATCACACGATTTTCCTGCGCTTGATGCTGCTATGGATGGGTCAAGAAAAGATCTGAAAACAGAAAACGAGATGAGTAACAGAGAGAATTTATATTCATCTTTGTGGCAGGATTACGTGTTGTCGAACTATTTGTACTATAGTTCTTTGATCATGCATTTTATTGGGTTTGCACACAAGTTTCTGCACACCGATCCAGAAGTTATAGTTCAGATGGTATTGCAGGTTTGCTACTAAACTCTAATCCATGGCCTTGCACTTTTGCTATCACTACTTTCTTTCCCTAGGCTAATAGTTAATACCATTTTGACTTAATTTCTTTATGCAGTTTTTTATTTTATTTTGATTTGTTGATTTCACTGGATTTTCCTCCATGCCTTTCGGAGTTAACATATATTTGAATCAATTCTAAGTTTAATCGGACATTTGCATTTATTTCTGTCAAGTATGACCTTTATTGTTGAACTATATTTGGTAAATGCCAATATCATCTTTCATTATGAATGTCATTCATGAAATTTAATTCTAGGTTATCATGTTTGGTTCCATGCATATTTAAAGACCAACAATTTCTACTCCTTTGTGCTTGTTCTGTATGGTTCTGTTTCCTTTGCGAAATTTATATTGGCATGAATTGTTTAGACATGAATTCATCTAGACATGAATTGTTTAGAAACACAGATTAATTTGTGTGGGCCTGTATTAGTGCCTTGCATGCATTGCTTTTACATGGATTGCAATTTCTAATATGAGAATGGTGGGCCCTCTGCAACTCATTTGAATTTAGATGAAAATCTGCGTTAGAGCGTCTGTTCTGTGATAACTTTAAAGAATCTGTGGCATCCTTGATCTTTGGCAGTCGAGGATAGATTGACAAGAAGATTTCAAATTAGAAGCAAACTACTGAAGGGATCGTACTAAGTCTAGTTTGGACATTGAAGTTTTGCGGAGCCAATGTACCCCAAAATGTCCTTTGGACTAAATTCCCCCCTGCTTTTAGAAATTTTTTCTTTTTTTTTTCCGTTCATGATTCAACCCAATTTGATGCTCAGCACAATTTTAACTGATTTAGACTCGAACTAGTCAACTAATAAGTTGAGCTGAATAGTAACAAAAAGAAGCATATAGGGTTAAATATGGTGAAAAAGTTCATCTTGCATGGTTTGGCTATTTCAGTGGGGAAATTGCGTTTATAATTTACTGCTTGTTAATACTCAGTAATCTTGATGGAAAATAAGGGTGATGGTTTCTGCGTTCTGCATTTAAGTTTTTACCAACTCATGTTTTTCTGGTTATTTTTCTTCGTACTGTTTAACCTAGACAATAATTGAGTGTTTTCTTTTAGAGAAATTTATGTTTCCTTTTTATCATTTTGTATTTTGTTTTCGTAGGTTGTTAAAGTACTGACATCATCCAAAGAGTTGACTGATCTTGTAAAGAATATGTATGCTGCTTTTCATTGCAAACAAGCTGGATCTGGAAAATTGATGTTAAACAGCTTACATAGATATGTTCCTTCAATTCGTGAAGAGTTGGAGGTATGTCTTACCCTGTATACACTGTAACAATTCTGCTTATTGGGCTCCTCTCTCTTGCTCTTATCATTGAACAACTGAAGGGGTCTGTGGAGCCCCGAAAGTTAATTTATGACTTGGAAAAAATGTTTATAAATGAGAAAGTTGAAGATACATATTGTGGAGAATGTGTACTTTATGTCTGATAACATAACAAAAGATTCTGAGTTTAATATCAATTGATTCTTTTTTTTTCCATTTTTCTTCTGTGGGTATAGGATTGGGAGGATGGTTTGTGTGAGAGTGATGCAGATGGTTCTTTCTTGCATGAGAACTGGAATAGGGATTTAAGGCTCTTCAGTGATGGGGAGGATGGTGGACAGCAGCTCCTTCAGGTATTTATAATTTGTTTATGTTCCGAATGTCACGCGTCTTTTGATGTGATGTTTTTGTTGTTGTTGTTGTTGTTGTAGTTGTTTATATTGCGCGCGGAAGCTGAGTTGCAAGCTAATTGTGGAGATAACCTTGCACAAAACCTCCAGCTTGTAGATTCACTGAAGGCAGAGGTGAGTTTCCTTTTCGGTAGTTCCACTGTAAGACCAATACCATACACACCAGAAAGGAAAGAACAATTCCGAGATGAAATATTCAAACCTCGAAAAGTTGGGAATCAGTCACGAACCGATCACTCGAAATATAAAGGAGACTGGATGAGGCGACCTGTGTCGGACGACGAGATAGCATGGCTGGCGAAATTGCTCGTGTGGTTGTCATGTTGGGTGAACGACACTCTGGGGCTCAATCAAGCGGACAGCAACGACATAGCTCCAAAATGGTCATACGTGGATGTGTCAAATGATGTTGCTAAAGATGGGATAAAGACGCCGATGTGTTGTGTTGGGTATTGGTTTGTTGCCGCAGGAGGAACTGCACTGAAGCTGATGAAAAAGCATGGGCTGAGAGTGAACCTTAGGATGCTGGCATCGAAGAAGATTGTTATGGTATTCCTCATGTCTGCTCTATTCGCTGTATTGAAGAAATGTTTTGGAATGTTATACAAAGTGTAGATAGGTACGGACTTTTGTTTTAACTTGTATATGATAAAGAAAATGTATAGTGTGTCAAAAATTTTAGGGGCTGGTTTTGTTTTCTCACTGCTCAGTTTAGTTTGATTTTGTCATTGTTAACGGAGTTTCTTGTGTAAAAGAAAATTGATATGAGTTTGCAATGGAAGTGGATTGGTTGATTTGTATAGTTTGCTTGTTCCTGGTTATGGGGTACAAAGCAACAACTACATGCCTTCAAAAGTTGAATTACTGCCGCTGGGACTTGTTTAGTTACCCTTCATTTCTACTGTGATGGTTGAATCTGATTCTCTGAATATATCATCCATTCTTTTTAGTGAGAAACTTGAGCACATATGGCTTGTCTTCTTGGAAAGAGATTTAGAGCCTGTTTGAGATCGTTATCAGAGTTGTCACGGAAAATTTCACCTACAAATTTATCATAGAACAACATTTTTTGGCATTGGACAAAAAATTTCAACTCTTAACATTAATTAATTAGGAACTATTTTATCATTGATTTTTAGAATGTTCCGAGACAGCTGTTTGAAAAAACTTTGAAAATTGATGTTTTTGGAAATGCAGAAAACACTTCAAATTGGCCTTAAATTTTTTCACTTCATGGGGAAGATTGTTTTAAACAAGACTGTAGGCTTAGCTTCAGAACAGTTTTAACTGTGTTTTTGGTCTATTTGTCAATAATTTTTCCATTTTCTGTTTGAACCCACAACAAATGTTGCTTCATAGAACAATTATCAAACTTATTTTTTAAAATTTGAGCAGACACTTGTATAACTGTTTATAGACGTGTCCATGCTCTCAGCCCATTCTGAAGTTTACTAAAAAAATGAATAAGCCCAGTCTCAGCACATAAAAGCCTGCTTATGTGTGATTTGATTTTTTTTTTTCCAGAATTCACTTATTTTATTTACAAAATGAACTAATTACATCACGATTATGGAGAATATAAATAATGAAGAACAAATCTCAGTTTCTGAAAATACCTGCATTATAGATCACGTAGCATTTAACGTATCACTGAATAATCAGATTTCAAGAAAAGCACAAAAGAAGAAAATTTGCAGTTGGTTGGAAACTTGTAAGATTTTTATTCAATTATGTAAATTCTAACATTTTTTGCATTCCAATCACAAATCGATAAAAAGGAAAGAAATCACATCACAGTGGATTATGTTAAAGAAAGTTAAATTTAACGCTGACATCGAAAAGTTGTCTGTTAGATCTCTAATAATTAACGGATATGAAAGTTTAAATAATTAAAAATGTTAACAATTAATTATTATGATAGTTTTGTAAGTAATTTAGAAAGCTAGACCCAGCTTACAGTGTACTTTATATGAAGTTTTCTATTAAAACTTGGTAGTATAGGCCAAACAAAGTTATCCGTGTATTCTTTACAATGCAAATTTCAAAAAATTATAATGTGATTTTACTTATTTGTAAATAATTTTTTTTGTAAAAGAAGTTTATAGTTTCAAAATTTTTTGCAAATGAAGGATCCTCAATATTAAATTATGTCATAAAAATAGATAATCTTGTTCGTTTTATTTGTATTTTTGTGGGTAGTTAATAAAAATTCAATATACATCAGCGCAAAATTGTTTTATTTAAATTATATATTTTTTTAAATAAGGTTAAATTAATAGAATGTCGAATTGTTTAAAATATTAATATAACATTATTATTCTGAAATCATAGACCGCTTTTACAAATTTTGAATAAAATACCTCATTTTATAAAAAAACTTCTTCAGATCTCATTTTACAAATGAGTGAAATGACATGGTATTTTTTAAAGTTTGTCCTTCGTATTTCACCGGTCAGTTTAGTAAGTCTTGCTCCAAACTAGCTCAACTTGAGCAGTAAAATATTTATATCTAATTCATGGAAAAATAAATAACTATTGTCTCAAACAAATATTACTATAAAACTTATAAACATGTTAGAAACAAGTGTTACAAGATTAAATTCATTTCATTGCCGTAAGATTTATATTACTTTCAAGAGTTGAGGATCCATAATTCGTAGCAGAAATTTTGAGTTGCGGGATTGATCCTTGAAACATAATAATGGAGATACATGCCTTAAACATCATAGTGGTCTCAATTACAAATTTTCTTTTGTTTTTGAGTAAATAATAATAACCTCACACAAGTTTTATCAAATAAACTACAATCTCCGTATGTTTTATAAACTAATTTGGATCTTTTTAATTAGAATTTGCATTTGCATTTTTATTGTACTATTACCTCAGTCTATCTTTCATCAAGATTTTTCATTCAAAATTACAGACATTGCATATATATTTTGACGACATTTGCTTAACATTTATTAGAACTACTTATTTTTAAGGTATCATAAATGTGAAAAAAAAATTGTAAAATGTACAGATGAAAAGAAAATTGAATATAAAAACAACATGAGACTCTAAATGTCATAATTTTAGTCTTAACCACTAAGTTAAGATGTACCAGTAAAAAATGAATTATTACGTCAGTTTATGGAAACAATTAAATGAAAGATCGGACTACTATTTTGAAAATATTTGATTGGCTATTAAGTAGAATAAATGAATTTAATCTTTAATATTTGAGTAAACAGTGTTACTAAATTTAAGAAATGTTATGTTGCGGGTTCACATCACACAATTTATGATATTGGCGAAAATTATACTGCTACTAAAAAAATTCAACAATTATATGAATTATGTAATACCACGGATGTTTTGGATATTCGCGTGGTGCCAGTACCACATAGCTGCTCTCACATTTACCATATTGCCAACTGCCACACATATTTTGCATACCCGTTTCCGAAATTGTTATAACGGTTTTTTCTGGATGAAACTAGATTTTTAAATGTTTTGTTGGAAAAACCTGGTTCGGGTCAATCGGGTCAAAGGATCCGATTCAATTTAGTTATGTGGATTAAAATAAAAGTTATAGAATTCTAAAGATTATTAATCGCAAATAATTAAGAGTTTAAAGATTTAATGGTAATTAATCAATTTCATTTCAAGTATATATATGAAATGTGCGTGAGAATTCAATTTTCATTATATTCACATTTCCTTTCAATTCTCTTTCCTGGGTTTTCGTCTCACGACGAAAACATCGGAAATTGATCGTTATCGATCTTCGTCGTTGTAGAAGTTTTGGATACATATCCATACTCAGACAAACCGTGAGATGAATCCTATTCGGCATTTGATGCGGCGTTCTTTAATCTTGGGCATACGGAAAAGGTTAGAATCCGAATTCGTTTCCTATTTACGTTTTCTTTCGTATTTATTTCAACTATTTCTAATTATTTTTAAAATGAATGATATCAAATAGCTATCACCACCGGTAGGGCGATACTGGAAAATTTTGGAGCCCTAAGCCAGAGACGAGGCCACTCCATAGTTTAAAGGCTTTAATTATGGACTAAAATATGATAGAATATTTTGAAATTTACTAATTTAACTTCTTATTAATTTTAGTTGCATTTTCCTTGGATATACCTAATTATAATTCAATTTTCTATTTTATTTTATTTGTGATTCATGGTGACTAGGTTTTAATAAAATTAACTTTAATTTGCTCATTAGAGCTATGTAGCAATAGATCCTTATTTGAACAAGATGATTATCTTAGAATGTAGAAGATGTAGATTATGTTCATAGATGAAAAAATTAATCTATATATTAAAATTTTAAAGTTCTAAAAGTAAATGAAAAAGGGATGAAAGTAAAAATTAAAAGAACAAATAGCAAGATTAAAACTTAAAACCAGTGTTGTTGAAACCCTACCGTACAGGCCGGTTCAACGGGTAAAACCGGGTACCGACCAGTCATACGGTCGGTTTGAAGTACTTCACCGGTTTTGAAGAAAACCGCATCCTACTAGTTCATACCGTTAAAATACCGGTATACCACTAAACCGGTATTTAAAAAAAAACTTTTCAAACTTTAGTTTAAAAACTTCCTGTTCAAGTTCTTTGCTTTTATCGCTACGTTACCTTTCAAAATCAAAATAAAAAAAATAAAATCCTAGAATTGATAAGATTTTTTAGAATTAAAATTTGAAAATTTGTTAAGAATATTTATTATTCAAATACTACATTATTTTAAAAAAAATTCATTAATCAGGTATTACCAATTATAATACCGGTCATACCATATACCATTAGCTTCACCGGTATCGTGTCCGGTATAGTATTGATAACATACATTGGTGTATGTGCAAATTGCTAATTGGGTGAGTTTTTTAAGGGTATAATTGACAATAAGGCGAGCATTTCTAAGAAAATGTGAGTGGTAAATAATAACACTCAACTTTTAATTATTATAAAATTGTCTACGTGTATATATAAACGTCAAAATCATATATAGACGTCGGAAAGGTCTAATACATCAACACCCCTCTGAAATTGGCTCAGAAAATCCGATGTCACCCTAAACTTTCAAAAGAACCAATTACCCCCTCAACTTGGCAAAAAAGACCAGTTACCCCCTTAACTTGGCAAAAATGCACCAGTTAGCCCCTCAATGCCACGTGTCAGAATCTGGTTGGTTTGACTTTTCAAAGATGTCTTTTTTCTGATTTTTCTCTCTTTAACCAGAAGTTGACACGTGGTATTGAAGGGGCAAACTGATGCATTTTTATCAAGTTAAGGGAGGTAACTGGTCCTTTTTACCAAGATGGGGGGTAACTGATCATTTTGAAAGTTGAGGGTGGTATCGGATTTTCTGAGCCAATTTCAGGAGGATCTTGATGCATTTGGCCATATATTTCTCAGACTCATGTATTCATAAATTATTAAAATAAGATTTTCATTAGGATAAAAATATTTGCAATGTTTCCTAACCGCAAAATATTTTACTACACCTTAATGTTCTATAGTTTACTTCCTTCAACATCATGAATCAAGCTCATATCCTATTCGAAACTGATTGCTGCGGTAATTTCACCTAAAAATTAGGTCATTTAATCGAGATGTGAAACAATGTTCCTTAAAGTTCAAAATGTATGTTATTAAGACCGTGTTAAATACAATAAATGCAATAACTTTGAGTAAATTGTATTTTCACTGAGTCCTTGTGCAGCTTAAGGCTAGGAAGCAAGGAAACTTCAATGACGTGCTGTTTCCGCGTTTCCCATCTATTTTGGAAACGGAAACCTTAGGAAACCCCTACGAAACATTTCGGGGCCGTTTCTCCAATTAAAGAAAGTCGGAAACTCGTTTCCTTAAATTCTGGAAACCGTTTCCTAGCAATTCCTCATATCGAAAAACCCAAATTTGATTCATTTTTAAAACTAAACTTTTTAATCTATTCAAATTATTAAGACTTTAAAACCCCGATTCATTATTAAATAATAATAATAAATAATAATATCCATATATTATAGAAAAAACTTGTTTTATTCCATTTTATATACTTATATTATTATGATTTATCAAATATAATTAATGTTCAGACTTCATGAAATCTTATTTTCTTCGATAACCATGTTTACTATTGTTTAATGTTTTGAAATAGTTATTATTCATAGTAGATTTTCTTTATAATCAACAAATTTATTTTAAAAATATTTATTTTTTTAGTATTTTATATAAGAATGAAATAATATATATGAAATTTTATAGTTTTTATATTTATAAATATACCCCTACATTTTTATTATTTATGCGTTTCCCCACAGTTTCCGAACCTATATTTTTTAGAAATGGCGTTTCCGCATTTATGTTTCCGTGTCGGATTCCGTTTCCGTGCTACATAGGCTAAAGGTTTATGCTCATGATGGTTTGCTTTCTCTCCAGAGAAGGAGTTTTGTTCTGTCACATGCTAAATTCATTGCAAGTGCTACTGGCTTCTATATTGCGAATGAGGTTCATCAAGTAATGAATCCGGTGACAAAAAGGAGCAATTATATACAGATTTGAATAAACAGTTGTAAGTGGAGAACATACATGTAAGCTATAAATAAAATTGAATAAGTATAAGATCATTCATATGTCAAATCAGGACCAAAAGTACAAAAATATCATAGGCAACTATAGTGCAGTTTTTCAAAGTCAATAATAACACTTAAAGTTAACATTAATCCGACCTTAATTGATTTATCCGTTTCCCGATGATATTGGGTGAAATAAGAGTCTCAACGCACAAGGTTGCCTGATAAATCAAACTTCCTCCATCACTTGTACGGATTCTTTCAAACCTCTCCTCTTTTGTAGACCTTATAAAGCAATTCTCGTGCTCCAACATCACTAGAGTACCACTCCTAGATATAAATTTTGGTATGTAATAGCATCCACACAAACGGGTCTTACAAATTAGACTAGTACATTGAATACCAAGCAAACGAATCCAAGTCTGATCCTTAAACATCCATATCTCCATACACTTCTCTGGTTCAAAAAGGTAAAAAGAAATACAAAGACATCCTTTGTGTTCTAATAGGCGATCATATAGGTGAATGCGATCATACAGGTGAATGCGACTACTTGTAAATAAAAAGAAAGGTGAAGATGCAAAATGTGGTATTTGCAAATTCAAAAACTTCTCTTGTGTTGAATCAAAAGCTATAATTCCAAGACTACCAGTACCGTTCGGTTCATTAATCCAATGGAATACCCCACTTATAACTGTGGCTTCACAGTTTTTGATAAGTTTATGCTTAGGAGGGCATGAAATTGACTTCCATGAATTAGATTTCATGGAAAAAACATGACACGTAGTTCCATTGCTCAACACAACCACTTTAAGATCATTAGAGATCGGATCATAACCAAACCCATGTGCATAAGCTATATTCCCCTTGCGGTTAAATATTGAATGTTCCAAATCTGGAATTTTTCTTAACTCTCTAGTGAATGGGTTCCACAAGAACAAGCCGCTTCCACAATTTTGAACATGAACACAAACACGCCCAACACAAAAATCGGAATTAATTTGATGACCACTAGCTACACAAACTAAACCACAACTTGAACCTAATATTATCTGAAAATTTTTATTAGGTGTGTCAAGGGGAAATCTAAGAGAAGTAGATAATAACTCAGAATCATCAAAAAATGAACATTGAGAATCTACCAATTGAAACCGTGAAAAACTTGTGATACAAAGAAACTTAGGGTTATGAGATAATCGAATAGAGTGGAGATTGATGAAATCTTGAGAAGAGATCAAGGAACACCATGATGCACAGATAATTTTGAAGCGCAATAGAGATTCTAAAGGAAGCCTTGAAAGTATATCTTCGATTATGTGGTCGGGGATGTAACTGGAATTTGACATATTGCAGCAGCAACTGCTGTTCGTCAGTAATTCAACAAGTTGTTGATTGTGTATATATATTTACTTATTGTCCTAAATTAAAACTAACTAGGCGTATTGGTAACAATTCTAATGAGGCAAGGAATCTCGACTTGAACAAGTAAATAAAATATTTGTTATTCTAATAAATATAATAGCAATTGGAGAGATGGACGTTAACACAATCGTATATTTTTGCCTGTATTTTAGTTGAGGCAAATTACCAAAATAACCCTTTGAATTGAACAAGAACCGAATCGAATAAAAAAATTGAATATATATATATAC
>CATIWQ010401723.1:0-22771 GCA_949673415.1 Euphorbia schlechtendalii
ATGATTCATCTCTGCCAGTTGGTAATGCATTTAATGCGGCAGAGGAGAGAGAAACGTCAGAGTAGTGGGTTCTGAGGGTGATGTCTCGGCGAAATGGCGGTGGGTAACGCCGAAGGTTATTTAATTTGGTTCTATACCTCAGCGAAATGTCGTGCTGACATGGTCTCGGCGCGTGGTGGTGCCGAGATGTATGTTTGTTTGGCCCATGTAATTTTTGGATCTTCTAATGGGCTTGAGGCTTTAATGGGCCTTGATATCAATTTATAATCTAAAATATAATTTTAATATGTTTCATAAAAAGACATAAAATATGTTAATCCCGATCTAGATCTTGACTATGCTTTGTCTGGTTTAAAGATACCAATATACCATCTAAATGCTTAAGTTTCTGTTCTTTTCACTTTCAATTTAAGTTCAATCCAGTTCAGTTCAGATATATTGAATTCAGTTCAGTTAAGTACATTTCAGGTCTATTAATTCTTATTTCAATAATAATTTGTAATTAATACTTTAATAAAAATCAATTAATACTCAAAATAAACATCAATAACAATAAAAATAAAAAATATTAATATGAAAAAACAATTATTAGATAATATAGTTAACAATAATTAAAAATATAGTAAGAATACTTTACAAATAATAATAATTAGGGTTGTAAATGAACCAAGCAGTTCATGAACAGCTCGGTGTTCGGCTCGGCAATAGCTCGACTCGACTCGACTCGACTCGATTAATAAATGAACAGTTCGTGAACATGATTTTGGGTTTGGATATTAAACAAGCCGAACACAAACAAATCACAGCTCGTCTCGTTAACTCGCGAACAAACTCGATTAGAGGCTCGACAAATGTTCGTGAACTAGCTCGGTTAATTTTCTACATGACATAAAATAAAATTTTATAAACTGATTAATTGCTAACTGCTAAGTTAACTTTGTTGGTCTTTGAATGACATTTTGAGGTTTTATTATGCCTTTTGTTATAATACTTCGTCATTCACAATCATACATGGTTAAAATGCTGTGTTTTTAATTTAATTTCAATCTTTCAATGACATCTAGTGTAATTTAATTTGTTGATGAATAAAAATAAACGAGCTTGTTCATGAATAAATTAACAAACAGTTCACGAACAAAATAACTGAGTTGTTCGTGAACAGCTCGTGAACAAATGAACACTTAAACGAGCCGCACACAAACAAAATTTTGAACTCGTGTTCAAGCTCGGCTCGGCTCGTGTTCGTTTAAAAATTAAATAAACGAACACAAACACTCCAGAACTCGGTTCGGCTCGGCTCGTTTACAACCCTAGTAATAATTACTAGTATAATTAAGATAATAATATTATTAATTTCACTGTAGTATAATAATATATTTATTTATAATCGTAGTAGTATTGATTAGTTAAAGAATGTGATATGAGATTTATGTAATATAAAGGTTTTTTATTATTAATATTATTAAAATTGTTTTATTTATTATTAGATATATGTAATTATTATAACTATTATATATAATAATAATTATTTATCATAACATATAATAATTATTCATTTATATTTATATTAATTATAATTAATATTTTATTAAAACTAGTTTTACTATAATGGTTTAATTAATTTTATTGTTCATAATTACTTATTATTACATATTATAATAATTAAATAATATTGTTTAGTACTATTTTAATTGTAGTATTAATTATTTTTTATTTTCATAATTATTGATTTTCAATTATTTTAATGATTAATGTATTATTAAATTAAATTCAATTAAGTTAGTTCACGTACATTAAAATTCAGTTAAATTTAATTTATGTTTCAGTTGAATTTAATATTTAAACTAATTTCGTAACACTCCAATGCCATTTGTACTAGTTCCAATTTGCACCGTACCCTTTTCTCCAATTTCAAAACCAATATTTAATTATAATCAAATATTGATTTGATTAAATGAATAAATTCCACCGTCACTGAAGTTGAAATTTTACTTTTTCCAACTTGTATGATCAAATTCCGCGTTTTAAGTGACAGCTTGTATATGTTAGAATTGGTTTTTTTTCTTTGAAATGAAATAAAGTTAAATTGAAAATGCGATTATTAGTTTTTTACATACTTTTATTACATAATGTAACTGCTTATAGCTTTTACAAATAGATAAAAGATAATTTAGATAATTAATCTTTTTTTTTTATTTTGGCTATTCATTAAAGGAAGTCACCTGTATAAAGTATAACTAGCCACACGCTAACACTTGAACCTTTTTTTTTGTTGTAAAACAGAATATTTGAATGATAAAAGTGTTAACCTATACAATTGTGCCCTCAATGTTTAAGACAAAGTATTTGTGAGCGTACAAATATTTTTGCA
The DNA here is from genome assembly GCA_949673415.1 of Euphorbia schlechtendalii. NCBI lineage: Eukaryota > Viridiplantae > Streptophyta > Magnoliopsida > Malpighiales > Euphorbiaceae > Euphorbia > Euphorbia schlechtendalii. Next base: position 2,372 of record CATIWQ010401723.1, read on the forward strand.
ATAATAATATTATATATGGAAAATTGTTTGGTCTTTTCTACTTTACACTATTTTCCTTTTATCTTTCTCTGAATTTCCATTTTCATCTCGAATTTAATGCATTTTACTTCAATTGGTTGGACAAAAATCTCTATCCCAGATTGTGTGTCTCCTTCCATGTTTCCTATTCAAATATTGACACGTGGTGGACATGTAGGCACAAGAAACAAATTAGTGAGAGAGAAAAATTGAAAGTAAGGGAAAAAATAAAAATAATTAACACTTGTCAATATTTGAATGGGAGACATGGAAGGGGACGCACAATCCGGGATAGCAAATTTTTTTCCAATTGGTTGAATTAAGACACTTTCCTACTTTTCGGCCATAAATTACATAGAATCTAGCTTTTTTTTGTCCACACAATGTGCGGAACATTGTGTTTTTCAAAGGAGTTTTGTCTTTTTAAGTTTTTTATTTTGATTATTTTTAAGTGTCAGTTTAGATTCTTAATGTATTATTAAAAAAAATAAATTTAACCTTGTATTTAATTAGGAAAAATATTAAATATTGATGAAATGATGAGTTGGGAATCGAGAAGAAAGATAAAATAATAATGTTATTGGTATAATAAATAGACCTAATACATTATTAACCCCTTGAACTTCGCTTAAAAAATCAACTTTTACCCTCAACTTTCAAACGCACCTTGTTACCCCCCTTTCAACTTGCAAAAATGCATCAAATTTTCCTTTAACGCAACGTGTCAAATTCTAATTGATACGATTTTTCAAATATGTCATTTTTCTCTCTTCATAATAAGTTAACATGTGGCATTCAAGGAAACATCCTAGTGCATGTCTTAAACTTAAAGAGGTCAAATCGACGCTCTTACAATTTGAAGGGTAACAAAATGCGTTTGATAGTTAAGAGGGTTACTTGTCTTTTCAAGACAAGTTCAATGTGCTATCTATATATTAAGCTTAACATTTATTATAATCCCTCCGTCTACTAAATATTGTCATTTTAACTAATTCATAGTTTTTAAGATAACAACTAACAGAATGAGATGATTTACTAGTTTACCCTTTCATAAATGTCCTATTCAATTTTCAAGACTTTATTAATATGTCAATAAAAACAACTTGACCTATAATCTTCTCTTGTTATTGGAGATTAGAATATAATTATCTTAAAAGTTGAACAAATTAATAGGGGTAGGAATGGAAAACTTGGAAAAAAAAACATTTTAAAAATACAAAATGATAATAAATAAAAATAACGAAATCTCTTAAAAACGACAATATTTAATAGACGGTTGGAGAATTGATTTTGAAGAAAAACCATTGAACGTGACTTAAAAAAAAAAAAAGTAGGAATAGTACTTTTTGTTATATGTCATTGGATCTATTTAACAATGGCTATATTGAAATCCTTAAAATATAAAATATGTCACACATATGTCAAATTCAATCTGCATGAAAAAAAAAATTTCATGATATCCAGAAAATGTTGCTACGCATTCTCATGCGCATCGTGCATCGGTAAGAATCTGACCAATCCTCGATAAACTCTGAAACATATGTCAAATTTTTCACATTTCCTTATACTTGGACACATGTTTACTTTATGGATTTGACACTATATACAACCCAATAAAACTTAAAAGTTTTGAAATATATATATATTTAAAAAACCTCCGGAAGAATAATGTGTTCCTCCATTAGAAAAAGATTGATCTGGGTGAAAATTTCGGGGCAATCGTCCAAACTAGGTTGATGCGATCGGTTATCTACAAAACACCCACCTCTCGTTCTATTAAATTAATAATGGTTCTCCGAAGAGAACAAAAGTTATGTACAATCAAGTAACAAATTTGGACAGAAGAATAAATCATTCCCTCCAAAAGGTAACGATCTCCTATTACAAGAAAAAATAAAGCGGTAATGGTAAAAATTTGCTAGCACAATATCATCCTCCCTTTGAAGAACATCAAAAACCAATTTATTCCTTCTCCTCCATAAGTTCCACGCAATGAAGAACCACCAAGACGTTGCAAAGTCCCGTCTCGGACCCAAACGAAAGAGAGATCGCCACCATGCAAGAAAATCATTGCCACATCCTGGAATAGTGACCACAACTCCAACCAAGTGGAACAAGTCGCACCACATAATATGAGCTCTCCGACAATGAAAGAGTGCATGCTCCATAGACTCATTCTCCTCACAAAACGGGCACAATTGATTATCGATACAGCCTCTTTGCAATAAGAAAGTCTTAGTCGGTAATCTACCATAGAAGACTAGCTAACCGAAGAATTTAATCTTAGGAGGAAGACATGTTCTCCATACAATGTTGAAGTCCACTGTCGTACTTGTAGCCTTCGATTTATAGTAACATAGAATGAATCCCCTCGCCATGAACATCTGGGACTCGCCATCATCCGACCAAACAAAACTATCTACATCCCTACCCATATACAACCCCAAAACGTCCAAGTCAGCCCCTAACATTCCAGTTCCAACCGAAGTTGCCCCCTCAGCCCCCATCACTGCCGAAGCAGCCCCCACTACCCCCACCACTGTCAAAACAGTCCCCACAGCCCTCACCACTGTCGAATCAGCCCCCACAGCCCTCGCCACTGCCAAACCAGCCCCCTCATCCATCACCACTGCCCCACATTAGTCTCGGTACCAAACAAATGTGAATTCGATAATTTAATCCATTCCCGGAGTTGTACGAATCTATCCCGCCCTGACAACCTCAAATTTCATTTCCAAAAAGGCCTTGAAAAAGGAGCATCACCAAACAAAATACAGCAGCCCTCTAATACGGAACAATTCTTTCGATTACATAAAACAAAGATATCCTCAAACATCGTAGCTAAAGATAATTTCGATGTCCAATTGTCATACCAAAAGAAGCAACTCGATCCATTAATCACTTTAATATTAGACTTGAAGACATCCCAAAAGTTCCCATTTGAAACACAACATAAAAAGGTCCTTTCCAAATATGATAAAGTCGCCTCATTTCAATGTTCTCCATGGTCCCCCAATTCAAAAAGCCATACTTCCTAACACACACGTCAAACCATATCGAGTCCCTCTCTCCAACTCTAGTTCTCCAAATCCATTTGAGGAGAAGACTACAATTAATGACCTTAAAGTCCTGAATGAAAAGACCCCCTTCACTTTTAGGTAATGAAACCATATCCCAACTAACTTTGCTAATACCCCTACTAAGCATCACCTTTCCATAAAAAATTCCTCATGATTTGGATAAGTTTCTCATTCACCGAAGAAGGCAACCTATAAATCGATAACAAATAGATAGGAAGTGAGGCTAATACCGATTTAATCAACACAACTCTTCCACAATACGATAAGCATTGGCCTTTCCAACCTTGAAATCGATTTTGAAACTTCGTAATAAGCAGATTCCAACATGACACCGGGATTCGATTCATACTCAAGGGAGCCCCTAAATATTAATTGGAAAATTCTCCATCTTACAACCAATAGTCCTCGCTCAAGCCTCGATCTGAGCACTCCCCACATTAACCTCAATTATCGAACTTTTATGGAAATTAATACTCAAACCCGAAATAGCCTAAAAACACCTCAAAATTCTCAAAACCACTAGAATTAAAGCTTCATCCGTCGAGATAAAACAAAGGGTGTCATCCGCAAATTGAAGTAATGAAATGTCGGAAGAACAATCACCAATACGAAAACCCGGAATTAACCCTTTCCTAATGCTCGCATCAAACATCTATTTTAATTCCTCCACAGCTTACACAAAAAGAAAAGGTGACATGGGATCACCTTGTTTCACCCCTCTGTGTAACTTGATCGGGGTATACGGAGAGCCATTAACCAAAATTGATGTTACCGAATCCTCTCTACAACACGAATGCCACTTATTCTATCTATTATCAAAGCCCATACAAAGCAAGACTGCATCAATAAATTCCCATGATATGCTATCAAATGCATTCTTAAAATCAATTTTCAACGCAAAACACAAAAGTCTACTATGTCAAATAGAGTGGATTACCTCCGAGGCGATAAACGAACACTCATGAATGCTTCTTCCTTTGACAAAGGTGAATTGATTTTTGAAATCACCTTAGGAAGACATGGCTTAAGGCGGGAAGCTGGCACCTTAGAGACTATCTTGTAGATGCCATGGATAAGCGTAATCGGACGGAAATTGCCTAACAAAGATGATCCAGGTACCTTAGGAATAAGGACAATGTATGAGCTTTTGATATTACTCGATAGCTTCCCTGAAGAATAAAGGTTATTAAGAATCCCCATCACGCTTAGTTTCAATTCATTCTAGAAATGCTAGTAAAAGAAGATATTAAATCCATCCGGTCCCGGTGCCTTCCCCTCACTACACGAATACATAGCCATCCACACCTCCTCAGTCGAAAATGGGGCCGTGAGTTTTGAGTTCACATCTGAAGATACCTCGCGAAATTGCAAATCCCGAAGCGAGAACGGTACCACCGATCGAGCCGAAAATAAAGTTGTATAATAGTTCTGAATTCTGATAATCAATCATAACCCCCTCAACCTCCAGTTGGCATATTCTATTGCTTCTCGATCTTGCTGACGCAATCCGATGAAAATTTTTTGTGTTATCATCTCCCAAAAGTGCCCATTGAACTCGTGATTGTTGATGCCTAATTTTCTCTAAAGTCCCTCTCCTAGATGCCAACTTGGATCGCAAACGAACTAATTCCGATTCCTCGGAGACATCTACCGGCCAAACTGCATTGCTCGATGTCAGATTCACGATACTCGATTCTAGACTCTTAATTTTCGATTCCATTTTGCCAAAATTAGTCAAATGCCAAGGCCTAATAAAATCCCACAACTTACGCAGCTTGAAATCCACATCTTTTGAAGCCCAATCCCTATTGATTTTGGCCCACTTCGATGAAATAAACAGGAGAATCTTCGAATTCTCCCACCAATAATTAAGCGAGTGTAGTGGCCTATAACCTGAGGGTGCCGTGATGTGAGAAGCAAAAACAATAGGGAAGTGATCGGATAGAGTAGTTTTAACCGTCGCTAAATTAACCGAAGGCCACAAATTCAATAATCCACAAGTAACCAAAACTCGATCGATTCCTGAAAAAGATTGACTATTAGAACAAGTGTAATCTCTTCCACTTAATGGAAAATCATACAACCCACACCCATCAACAAAATCTCTAAATGAAAGCATTGAGTTAAAGACCCCACCTCCATAATGTTCCGAGCTATGCAACACTTCATTAAATTCACCACAAACACTCACATTTCGATGCCTTGAAATAATAGGAGCTAACACCTCCCATAGATGGTTTCGATCATTATAGAAAATTGGACCATAAACACACAGTAAATGAAACTCCAAAAGATTTGAATTGAAATCAACAGAGATCAATCTAGCCTCACATTGTAAAACCGTACCCGTAATAATGCCGAATTCCAAGAGACAAGAATACCACCTGATCTCCCTTGCGCCAGAACATGACCAAACAAAAAATCATTATGCCCCCAATACTTCCTCATGATTTGGTTCGAACAATCAACTCCCTTTGTTTCAATAAAGCAAAAGAGATGGAGATCCCATTTTTGAATTGATGAACGCACTATAAATTGATTGGCACTATTCGTGATCCCTCCTTGATAATTCCAACATAAAAAATTTAACGACATAACAAATAAAAAACCCCACAATACCACCAAACCTCAGTTGCTCTTCCTTTCTTCTAATGTCGAAACCACAATATCCATGTATTGACCATAAAAAATGCCAAGCTTTTCACCCACTTTAAATGTAAAAATATTCTTCACTAAATTTATGTTCATTGTCACTCGCCCTCAAGAGAATACGATTTCTATTAGAGATGTCTGGTCCAGATGAAAAAGAGAAATTTTGACTTGCTAAAACAGACCCGCATTCTCGAGGCCTCCTACCCGAGTCCGCGGACAGGCTGCCCCTTCTCACAGTCTACAAATTAGCGGACAGATTCTACCGTGAAGAACTGCTGCTGTCGGGCAGCTTGCCATCCTTGCTTCCCATTTCTGGCATAAAACTTCGGCTACATCGCTCGACGTTCCCAACCTTCGTCGGACCGAAAACACACTATTCCTGACCAGCTCCAACGTCCACCTCACTCGAATAATCCCCTGATGTGAAATCAGCCCCAATCGAACTCTCAACCGCCATAGATTCACTAACACAGTGACTGCAGCCTACACCTTGACGAAACTCCACAATAACCTTCACGATCTTTGAACCAACACTTAATTTGAAAGTCTATCTAGTCGTACCAACTGGAACTGAGATTAGACACGAAACCATGTCCAATCGATCGGGGCAAGAAAAATCACAATCAATAGCAACTACTCAATCGAAACTACTTGCCAACTTTCTAACAAGAGATTCACTTATCAAACCCGAGGGAATACCTATTAAATCAACATGATGCATTCCGAGGTAGAAAAATCATTGGACATGTGAGTTACCTCCGAAAAAATATGCGAATATATTTTCCAATCACCATTCACAAATTCATGCATGAAATTAATCGAATTAAAACCAATTATGACAAACTCACCCCCAATCGGAGATGTAAAGTCAACATCAAAACCTTTCTCATTTACTCAATATAAAAGTTCTAAATATAAACAGGTATTGTCAGTACCACTTATCAAATAGAAAAATGATGATAATTGCAAGTATACAGTTGCGATGTAGTTTGAAAAGATATCGATCCCACAGGGAAGAAATTTGATTCTAAGGATAAACTAGAGTTATAGAATAAAAGAAAATAAAATAAGTTGAAGGTTTTGAATGGTAGACTGATGCATGAACAAATTAGAGAAGATGAAAAGCATATAGATATTCCCTAAGAACAAGTATAGTGGAGTAAAATATGCAAAATAATTAAGAATATTTTATGTACTAAATAACTTCAACGAACTCAGTTTTAGACTCCCAAATATTTTATAATTCACCACAGAGCAACACATGAATTGACTTTTCTAAATCTAGGGTAATGAATTATGACACTTATAAAAACCTGGACAATAATAATACTATGCTTAGTACGGGCCGCTCTCACATAGCCAAGTTTAGCAAGTTACCACTCAAAAAATGTTGGCTCACTAAACAATGTTAAAATCACAGATCCAGTGATTATACACAATCTTGTTAAACCCGAAACTACTCTTAAAGTCAACTTGAAAGCATATAACTTCATTAATATAAATGACGCAAGATGAAATACTCGTTATGACACATAGACATATCATAAACTTTGAATTAGAAAGTATAAGTAGAAAACAAAGTAAAGTTGTAAGGTATGCAAGTGAAATTTAAAGTTGATCAAACTGTATCCACTCTTTAATGGGAGTCATCAATTCCCGCAATTCCTGCATCTACTTTTAATTCGGTCTCGACTCGTACAGAATCTACATTAGGATGCTATTCCTTGTGAATATTGAACAAATGAATGTTAAAGAACAGAAACTTTTATTGATAAGTGCTTTGCAATTACACTCATACAACAATCACTTGAATTTGTGGAGAAATCTAGTAATTGAAAAAAGAATTGAATCACTTATACATAACTTAGCGAAATCTAAATAACTTTCACTCTCTATCTATCATATATCATACCATCTACTATTTTCCATGCATTCCCCCTTGAAAATGGTTGATTTGAACCTCCATTTATAGAGTGTGAAAGGTTGCATTTATCCAAACGAATAGTCATGTCCATTGGTGAAGGGCTGCATCATCTTCAATGTAATTGGATGTAAGATTTCATCCTTATCTTCAATGGATAGGCACCTTTTCATGGTTGCATTATCTCCAGAAGGTCTCTTTTCATTTGACAGTTGATGGCGGTTGATGGTGGTTTATCGTTTTTATCCAACGATTGGAAGTTGAGAAGAGTTTATCAAACCCATCATGATTCGCGAGCGTGACATACATGTCACGATCGTGAATGTAAGTTGCTAACTTATTGTTTGTGAAGAATGATAAGTCACGATCGTGATAGATAGTCGCAAGCATGATTTGGCCAATCGCGAGTAGGAATCACGATCGTGACATGGTTGTGACTTATGCTTTTCTTCATGATTCTTCTTTGCAACTTTATCGATTTTTGATCCTAAGCCAATTCCTTGCATTCCACGCATCTTTTTCACTTTTTTTACATAGAATTCCATCTTCGATCATTTCACTTCCAAGATTCACCTATTTTCTACACTTGCATAAAAAACAACTACATACCATGTGAAATCTTTTATATGAAGTATAAAATGACTCTAAACCACATCGTTTTATGAGTAAAAATATCAAGATAATACGTGTAATTATACACTTATCATTTACTAAATCAAAAGTATCTCGAATATTCGAAACCAAATCAAGTTTAGCTAAGCATGCACTAGATCTCCAAGTCGCAACCTCAATAATAAGATTAGTAATTTGACTCCCCACCAAACCACCCTTGAGAATTGACTCCCCAACCTTAGCCTTGGACAGAATTCTAGCCGCATTCGACGATCTCGTAGTCCCCTTATGGTTATGATCTGTAGCTACGACCGTTGCGTATGATCTATTCCCTCTAAATGAATCTCTAAAGAATTTTTGAACTCTTAGAAGGGGAGAAAACACCCCCCTCTTGCTGTCCTTGATTATCATAGGATTTGTAAACCTAGCTTTAAACGCCCATAGCTTCACAATCCCGATAGATATCAAATCCAATGGATAAAGGGCTTCTTGCACCGGAAAATCACTATTTAGGGTGAGGAAACCAAAGTTCAAATTCCTCCAATTACGCTTCCTCGCTACATATACTGAACCCTTAACCCCTATCCTTGCAAAAACTCTCTTCATGGCATCCCTACCATAACTATTCGGGAAATTTTCAAAGTAAACTTTGCATGTGGAAGAAGATTGTAGTGTACTATTTCTCGAATCAACACTCTTGGGATCATGGATACGAAACTGATTGAGTTCTCTATGGCTAAAAGACGATGCTTGCCCAAAACTTGGAACAGCCGGCAGAATGGGGCGGCGGTTGGTGTTACGCCCTAGGTTGATCGTAGGTGACATCATCCTCCCTTTTAACCTAAGTTTAGTTGAAAATGTGTGTGTGTGTGTATAATCATTTAAATCTTTCAATTGAATGATCCTTTAGTGCGAATTTTTTAAGTGCACACTTAACCAACAATCTTCTCATCAAGTGTTAGTTATCACCACATCTTGACTTAGATTGTGTTTTCCCTTGAGCACAACACCATTTCCGAACCAACGAAACCATTTAACTTTAATACCGCTTATTAGGAACCAAGAACTATGACCAGGAAATAATAAGAACCCAAGTGAATTAATGTGATACACATTCAAGAGCTTGACACTACATCTAACCAAAAACTTTAAGTTAATAGATTTATAGATAATTCTCGATCATATATTGTTCACTTAAGTCATTTCATGTGGAATTCTGACCTAAACCCGCCCAACGTAATATAAGAGCTCTAGCCCAGCCAACCCATTAAAATACAAAACTTGAGACAAGGTTGATCTCAATGACATTTCAAATAAGAATGATTTTTCTTATATAAAACCTTGTTATATATTTATTTTGGAACTGAGGGATATATTTTCACTCAAAAAGGTTAAGCTAGGGGTGAAGACATTTGCGGAGTAGATACTCATCTGTAATAGTTAAAAAGAATGGAAATACAAGCCAATACCCTTTTTGGGTAAAATATTTTTCCTTATACAGAATATAAATAATATTTTTACTTTTCCTGATTTGTTTTATTTTACCTTTTTTCCTTTTACCATTATTAGATATTTTTTCTTTTTTTTTTCAACATTCTCTCTTTCTCTCTCTTCATCTTCTTCTTCCTCCTCCTCTTCTTTTTCTTTTTCTTCTTCTTCTTCTTTTTCTAATCAAGATCTCTGTAAATCGAAATCTCATCTTCAAAAAAGGTTGCTGCATTTCAACTCATTCTAATTTCATCATCAAATTTCGATCCAGATCCAAATCTGTTTTTGTGTTTTTTTCTCATTCCGATCTCTTCATCAGTTTTCCGATCTGTGTTGCTACCTCTTTTCATTTCTTCGATTTTTTTCGATCTGTTTTATCGGTATTATGGTTTGCTTTCTTCTTCGATTTGATTTTCCAATTTCAATTTTCTTTGTTTTTCTTGTGATTTTTTATTCCGGTATGTTTTTTTATGCTATTTGTTAGTTCATTCTCTGCTCTTTTTCTTCATGTTTTGTGAGGATTGCTATTTGTTCAATTTGTTTCCGTTTTCCAATGAGTTTAGTTTCAGTTTTGATGCGATTTCGTGATTTGTTTCAGTTTTTATTCCTAATCCGGTGAGTTTAGTTTTCCTCTGGCGAGTTTAGGTTTGTACGATTTTTGTTTTCCATTTTCTTACTCATCTTTTTCTATGCAAGATGTTAACTGTTTGGTGTATTATCATGGAATTTGGACATATGTTTTCAAGAATCTCAAGTATGAAGATCGTTGTGTGATTGTTGATAATCTTGTTAGTTTTTATGTCTTTTCCAACTTTCATTAGAATTCAATTTCACATCATGTCATTATACCTGGTATAATGACTATTATACCTGGTATAATAATTATTATACCAGGTATAATACTAATTATACCAGGTATAATAGCCATTATAACTTGTATAACGAGTAATACAAAAACATATTCACATAATTGGAGATAAAGAAAGTATTAAGATCAAGTTTCAAGTTTCACGTTTGAATAGTATATGATCATTATACATCAAGTTTCATATTTCACATTAGAATCCCGTTTTCAGAATATGTCATTATACATGGTATAATGCAAACCAATATTATTAAAAATAACTGAAGATAAAAAAGTATCAAGATCAATATTCAGTTATCGCATTTAAATAGTATTATAGTCATTATGTATAATAGTCAACTTAACAAAGAATATTAGAAAAATATTCAAATCTTTGAAGATAATGAAAATTTTAAGATTTGGTTTCAAATTTCATATTCGAACAATATAATTGACATTGTATCTGGTATAATGTCTGTTATACCAGATATCATATCTGTTATACCTGGTATAATGCCTGTTATACCTGGTATAATGCTTGTTATACCTGGTATAATAAGTATTATATCCGAAATCATTGGTTATTCTTATGTTCACGTATTTTGAAAAATCAAAACTTAAGTTCACGTATTTTGAAAAATCAAAACTTAAAATGTGAGATTTGTAAAATTACACCATGGCATAACCTAAAATTATTTTGATTTTTTCTGGTATTTTCATAAAAACCCCTAAAAAGAAAGTGATTATAATAGTTAAAAGAACAATGCATCTCTTCATTTTTGCTAAAGTGGAATATGATTGAATTACAAAAAATTGTGAAATATAATTGAATATACGGACTGGTTAAGGTTAAGGTTAAGGTTAGAGTAGCGAAATAAATTGGACTATCTAATGAGATGTTAAAAAAATAGAATTTTGGATATGTATCAAGGATCCAGGCAAGAATCAGTCTCATTCATAACTTAGGCCCTGTTCTTTTCAACTTATTCAACAACTCATTCAGTTCAGTTTAGTTCAGTATCGTTCAGTTCAGTTTCAGTTAAGTTTCAGCTCAGTTTCAGTTTCAGTTCAGTTTCAGTTTCAGTTTAATTTCAGTTTATATATTATTGTAAATATTATTAAAATAATTATAAATATATATATATATATAAATATATATATATATATATATATATATATATATATATTATTCAAATGAGAAAATAAAACAAAAATATTAATCATAAATAAAATAACTAGTAAGTAATAAAAATTATTTAAAAATATTATTAATAATATATTAAAATTTGATTATTTATTATTGTAATAACGAATAACTTTATTTATTAACAAATAAAATGACAAAATAATTAATTTATAAAGTATTAAAATACTTATTACATTATAATTGAGAAATATTATAATTCACGGTCAGGTTAATTTTTCTAATTCAATCTATGTTCATATTATCATTTTCACTATCCTAATCGACATGTTGGATATTGCTTTGGTTTATCTCTCAAATTTGTTATACAATAGAATTTAACAATATAATTGAGAAATATTACAATATTATAATTCATGGTTAGGTTAATTTTTCTAATTCAATCTTCGTCTATGTCATCATATTCACTATCCTCATCGACATATTAACTATTGCTTTGGTTCATCTCCCAAATTTGTTGTACACTAGAATTTCGCACTACTAACTTAATTACTTTTTTCATTTTGTAGTATTTTTAATTAAACTACATTTGTCCCTAAATAATATTACAAAGTGCGGTTTTTGTTAATACTAAAAAAAGTTAAAGATCCAACAAAATATCATAATAAAATAAATGAAACAAAAATATAATATTATATAGTTAAAAGACAATTATTATTCAATTAAGTATTAGTATTTTCAGTTTCAGAATAATAAGTTTCAGTATGTTCAGTTTCAATTCAGTTCAATTCAATTTTGGTATGTTCAGTTTCAGTTGAAAAGAAAAGACACTTAACTTATAAAATACGAAAATAAGCAGTAGTGAATTACGACCTTATCCAACAAATCACAGTGAAATGTTAGAAAGACTTTGAAAAAGAGTTATAAAAAAGAAACGGAAGAAGAATTCAAAGAATTTGAATTAATTGATGCGAATATATAAATATGGTATTTCCCCTGAAAGATGCAAAACAAACAAGTTGCCAAAATCTGCCGTATGTTCTTGCTTCCCATCTCCGCCCATCACCTATAAATAATGCGCACATTTCCGCCTTTCTCTGAAACCTGATATCTTATTCTACACACAGTTTGCGTGGATTATGGAGGCTCCTTCCTTTGTCTCCAAAGCTAGGACTGCCTTCCATTCTGCTGCTGCTAAAGCGGAGCGCGTTTTCGCCGATATTAAATCCGATTTTACTTCCGATCGTCAAGGTTCTTAGATTTTTTTGTTTCTTTTTCCTTCTCCTCTTGTTATTGTTCCTATTTTTGGTCTTTGACTTTCTTTTTTGGATTTATTTATTTGGTTTTACTGAGATTGTTTTCCTTTTGAATTTGAAATTTTTTGTTCGATTTCAGAAGATTCTGATAAATCCGCAAACGAATCAGATGACGAGTCTCCGAATAATGAATGCGAGTCAGAGGTAAGCTGGGTCTCGAGTTCTGACTTCCGATTAGTGTTACGTGACTGCATATGTACAATTGAGTTTGATTATGTTTTTGGTTTCGATTTTGATTTGATTCTAATGCTGAGAATTTTATGATTAAACTCGACATTTTGTTTGTTCGCTGGGAAAATTGAAGAGAATGGGACAAATTTCTCTTTTGAGGATGAAATTTAAGCTGATTTTCCCCTTTTACTAGGCAATTTGTTTTTAATTCCTTCTCAATTTTTTTCGCTGCTAACTGCCTACTTGCTTTCCGGTGCATGGAAACTGCTAAAAAGTAAAAACTACGAAAATGTTTAATAAGAATTGATCTCTCATTAAGTAGTGACGAATTTTGTTCATAGAGGGAAGGGTAGGAGGGCAAAAGGTCGCCCTCTTTCGCTTTAGCTTTACTCCGATTTTTGATTCTCTATGGCGTTTTATTACTCCCTGATTAATGCTTATCTTCTCCGAGCTAGGGGCTCTTGCTCCTCGTATTATTTTTCGTGTGTGCTCCCCTTGTTTTTTGATAGTTTTATAAGTTATAAATATTTTGACATTCTAGAAACTGATGATTTTCTTGAAGAGAATTGTGGTGACTCAACATTGACCTGGGGTAGCAACCCCACTGGATAATACTTCTATTTTGCTATGATTTCTTTTTTGCTATTCATTTATCTTATTGTGCTTAAAAATGTAACTCGGGGTAAATGCAGACTAACAACCAAGGCAAGCATTTGAGGTGGAAACCTGCACATATAGGGACAAAGCAAGAGTGGCAAGATAGGTTTAAGAACATTAGATTAGGAAAGAAAGGAGCTGAATATCATTCTGAGAAAGTAGAAAATTCAACCATGGCTGCTCCTTTCTACGATGAAAACTTGTATTTACTCAACATGAAAAATGATGCTGAGGCAAAGGTAATGAATTTCATAATTAAGTTTTTTTCTCTTCACTGCATCATATCCGCTTGTGGATCTTCAATTAAGTAGTTGTACTCTTCTTTTTTGATCCTTTAAGTCTTATGTGTTGGCTTCAACAAATGGTGAAGCTCAAGTTCGTTGTGCTTTGATGTTGTAGGGTTCACAAGTTTCCTTTATTGTTGAAAAATTAAATACCACAAACCCAGATAGCATTCCTTCAGCATCTGCCATGAAACAATTAGCCACAGCTATAGAGTAAGTTTTAATTAAATTGTTTCAACTTCAGGCTTTGGTTTACTATCCTGTATCTTTAGAATTAAGTACTCAATGGTCTTCTTTCTACGAAATGTATTGACCAACATTATGTTCTGAAAGGAGCTATTACTTTCCAGTTTGCATGTGATTTCTTTTGCTAGATTTAGCTTTATTGTTGTAATACTTTTTCCAGTGCTGGGAAGAAGCAAAAGTCAATGAAGGATCTACTGGCATCATCAGGAGGCTCTTCACCTATCAGGGAGAGAGCAAGCTTGAGCCTTGCTGCAGTAAAATCATTAGTGCTTCGTGAAAAGGAGGATAAGGCTGCTTCTGAATTTGACGGTGATGATGAGAAAGTTATGTTCTTGATCCAATCACTGTTTGACTCAGGTAATTTTTTTATCAGATGATATTGGTTTTTTGTAGCATATTACTTAATTTTGTATGTTTTCCAACTTTTGCTCTATCCTGTGATGATCTTTCACTTTCATTGTAACATCTGCAAGATGTTCGCAGAGGGAAAGTTTCTGAGAAGAAATATCGGCTCTAGTTCTGAAGCATTATGTTTTCCTAAAGAAATTCATGGAGCTCCTCCTGAGAGTTTGCTTGTTAAGATATCTGAAGTAATTGGAAGTTTCAAAACCCTGAAAAAAATGGCTTTATTGTGGTGTAAAATTGTGGCTGAAGTAAGTATCTTCTGAAAGCTTCTATTGTATCATCAGAATGAAGAACATGTTTGTTTAATGTTGCTTATGCTAAAAATAGTTTATACATGAAAAAATTCTAATAATTCTTGATGAGACATATGGTTTATATTCAAAATTACCATTTTCTACTGCAGCATGTAGCTGACATTGATTTAGCGATGCTTCCCCCCCGCGTTTTTGAATGTTAAAAAATATTAGATCTCATTTTTCCATGCCTTTTCTTGCAGATTTTGTTAATGACCTATTGACCTGATCACTTTTTTTTCATGCTTCGGGTTGAAAACTATAATGATGCTTTCTCGCTCATCTTTGCCTCACCATTGTGTTGTAAATATACTTGATATGCAGCTGAGAAGACTTTGGTCTGAAGAGCTACATATACCTGGGATTCCTTTGGATGATCTTCCCGATCTGAATTCCTGTCTTTTATATCAGCAACTACAAGTTATCAACTGCTGTGTTACCCGGAAAAGGCGTCATGCTCAATCCAATGAAGAACTAGAAACAGTATTGAGGGATGCCCATTCATCTCGTGAAAAGTCTGCTATTTCCATTTCTCCAGGCCATGTCTTGTATGCTAAAATGAGTGATGGGGAACTTGTTCTCCGATTAGGTGCAGATCGGCCTGCTGATAATTTAACCATGTTGGAAACTGGTGAACCTGTATATTCTCCTCATACACAGGTATAATTAGTGAATTTTTCCAGAAGTGCAAATGCATGCAAACATGATCTCTGTTATCCTGATTTTCTTGCATCTATGCAGGAAGGGCCTCTGCTTACTGAAGACCTTATCAAAGAAAATGAGGAGTTTGTGCTCCGAACTGGAAGGTTAGTTTGTAAAGTACATCCTTTTTGTCTCTGTTGTTCACACGTTGATTTCAAGCTGTGATCTGTGATAATTCGTTTTCAGATTTATTTTCCTTTTTAAACTTCTTTAACATTTTTTGAACATCTTTCTTTCTTTCTATAAAAATTGATCTGCGTCCTTTCACTTTTTTAGAATCTTAAATTGGTTACAAGAAAACTACCTTGGAAATCTTCTTGCCTATGCTTTGCATAAGTTGCACCTTACATGTGCGACTAGTTATTTAGATGTGTCATTTTTTTTAGTCCTCGTGGAACTGCTATTCTTAAAAACTTCATTATGCTTGGCTTGGATTTATCCTTTTTAAATAATTTATCTTAGAATGTTGAGAAATATGGTTCAACTGTTATTGATTAAGTCAGGGAATTCTTTAATTAACTATTGACTTGCATTGTCAGTGTTGGTGCTGGGTGTTCTCAACTTCTTTCTGATATGCAGGCCTTCAAGGTAGTTTCTTTTATTGTGAGCTTTGTTCATCTTGTCAAATATCATTAAGATGATTATCATATAACTTGATTTTGTATGTATTTATGTCCTAGGCTGCAAATCCTGGCTGTATATTGGAAGATTTTGTTAGATGGCACTCTCCACCTGATTGGACTGAAAGTGCTGAAGCTAATGAATTCTTCGATGGTGGTGATCCATCTTCAACAAGAGGTCAATTAAGTAGTCGAATGCAAAAGGAAGGTCTGACCTTTATGCCACAATTGGTGATAAATTGTTTATATAATTGACCTTTTGAGTAATTATCATGATTTTTGTGGCTTCAGAAGTTATATGCTGATGATTGTATCACCAAGATGCATTGCATTTTTTTATATAAAATATTCAATTTTCGGCAACTTGTGAATCTTTAGTAATTTGCTGGCACAATATGCATTAATCCAAGTGGATTTATAGTCAATTGTCGCTTTATATCATGCGTGTTTGTTTAGTATCTCCACGTCATTGTAATGATCCATGCTGATTGAAGATTTGCATTGATGGTAGGCAACTTGTGGCGTGAATTGTGGGAAACAGCCAAGCCAATACCAGCTGTTAAACAAGCTCCTTTGTATGATGAAGATTTAGCTGTGTAAGTTGGTTTTATTTGTGTATGCATGTTCCATAACTAGTGAGCACAGTGCAATCGATTATGAGTGATGATTTGTTTCTGCAGTGAAGGGATTCTGAATGATTTAGAGGATCTCCCACTTTCTGAGTTGTTTGGACAGCTTTTTCTTTCTTTGGTAAATTTCAATTATACTTTCTTACCTACATCTCTGCTCAAATTATCTTTCTTTGGTTATTATCTCTGTCCCTGAACAAAATCGTTATTATTAATCAGATGCTTTTAGATATTTGTGATCATGAGTGATGGCTGCCTGCAATACCCATAAAAGGGGAAATTTGAAACAATTCTGTTCTTCCATTGATTTGAACATGGTATTGCTAATTTGAATTTCATTGATATCTCAGCTTGGTTTAGGAGTTGTAATGGCAAATGCAAAACTATCCAGCAGCTGCCATTTGTCGAAAATGTTTAATGACTGCAAAGACTACATTGTTTATACTTGTCAAGGAAGCAGCTGGACTGACAAAGTAGATCATCTCTGCCAGGTTTATTATCTTATAGCCCAGCGCTGACAAATTATGGCTTACTTTAATTTATCATATTTGGGTTTTAGGTGTATGAAACCATAGAGAAATTAGTACTTAATCCGGAAGAAGTCCTAAAACAGACCGAAGAAACCACAACTACAGCTGGTGAATTCAAGCGAAGATTCAAGAGGCTTAGCCTGAACTTCGGCAGCAATGATAAAAACCAGAAAAAATCACCGACTGATCAAAATTGCGAAAATAGCTCGCCCGCCCAACAGTTCGCTAATTTTTTTGACGGCAAGTCATCCTTGTTTTCGAAGAAACCACCTAAGCCGGAGAATAATACATCAACCGATGACAAAATCTTATGTTCAGATGACAATGGTTGGACAATTGTCCAACCATAATGTATTTTCAGCTTCAATTTTTTGTATCCAGCTGTATTTTTTAATTTTATTTTTGCAGGAAAGTGTAAATTATTGTTGCAATGCCTTAATTTGTAAAGGAACAAGTGTAGAAATGAAATATAGCATTTGTTGAAAGAAATGTTGTTACATTGTCTTGAAATTGATTGCAGTTACTACAAGTAATTCAGAAATGACCTCATGCCTTGGAAGCCTTTTTCGGTTTATCTAATTTCCGCTGTTTTTAGCACCTCAATCATCAGTTTCCTTGTCAGATTCAAGATCTTTGATGACGAAACTCGGGATGACAAAGTTTGCGATGAAATATACAAGCAGCAACAAACCACTGTGACACAAGCCAGAACAAGAATTAGAAGAACACACGAATGAATAGAATACAACTCAAAAAATATAGAAAAAACTTTGGAATTTACCCAGTTGGAAGGAGAACCGATAAATCACCACCTTTCACGGGAACAGTTTCAGCAAGAATGAGAGAATTTGTGATAATGGCTGCTCTGCTCTTTATGTACGGCGTTCTTTGAGCGAGTTTGGATACACTAGAAGTTGAATGTGAAAGAAATTTGCGAGTGTTGAATTGGTATTTATTGTGCTGGGGGTGTGAAAACAAGGGATGAAATGAAGACTGAAATTGAATGGAATTCATAGTGAGAGTTGATTTCAAGCAGACATGTTATGCTTTCTTTCTTCGATTGTTTGTAGATAATGTTTTGCAATGTGACAAATTCTGATTTTACATATGGCCCTTGTACTTTTATGTTAAAAATTGCTGGAAGGGCCTAATAGACTTGGAAAATGGGCTCTAATACCAAAATCAATTTACATACCCTGCTTTTTTCAAAATAATCCTAATTCTTGAGATTTGATTTTTTTGTCAAAATATAATTTTTACATTTCAAATTCGAAGTTTGAATATGAAATATATAATATGCATATATATTACAATATAACTATAAAATATTTTACCTCTATCTGATTAATGGATCAAGACTGTGCTTGGGGGTCTTGATTTACTACTAATTTTGAGTCAATAATAATTTTGGTTATGTTGACTAGCAAGCTAATGCGTAAAAAGCAAAAGAGAAAAGTCATACTCAAAAAACATTAGGAGTTTAGCAATTTTCAGATACTCGGCCCTCAAATTTAATTGCCATTTTACAGCTGATATTGTTTATGAAATAGATTTTGAAGGAATCAAGGTTTCATCCTTGATCATTTCCACCAACTCTTTGTGAATGTATCAATTGAGACAATTGAGCTAAGCTCAATTGGTACTAATTGAAGTTTTATAAATGAGCTGAAAGCTAGGAATAATTTCAATCCAAGTTTTGTATGCTAACTTATTTGACCAAATAAGTTTCATATTTACCTTCCATACGCTCTAAAGTTTCTGTGTTCACATCCCTTACCTTCTACGATTGTTTTTTAATTTTATTATCTTATTTCGTCATTTTCTCTTAAACTGCTTATTTTTTGACATGTTGCTTTAGAGTTTTTTATTCGTTTCATTTTTATCTTCGAAACGCCATCCATTGTGAAATTTTTTTCGAAAATATTTTTTCAACTGGTAAGAAACTGGTATATAAGTGGTATGTAACTGATACGAAGAACAAGATGTGTCAATTTTGTTATGAAAGTATGGTAGGTAACACACTCCATAGCAATAAACAAACAACTATAATCTTAAAAGTAATAAAAATGCATTAGAAAGTTATTACAACATGTAAAAAAGAATTCTACAAAAATATTGAATAACAACAATAGGAATCTGGTATGTAACTGGTATGAAGAACAAAAAATGCCAAAACTAGTAAGAAACTAGTAGGTAAGTGGTAAGAAACTAGTATGAAGAACAAAAAATGTCAAATCTAGTAAGAAAGTGGTAGAAAACTGGTATAAAGAACAAGTTATTTCAAATTAATCTTGAAAATTAATTATAATGCCTTAGAAAGTAATTAGAACACGTAAGATAAAACTATTGAATCAAAACAGTAGGAAACTAGTATGTAAATAGTAGGAAACTGGTATTGAAATTAAAACAGTAGGAATCTGGTATTTAACTAGTATCTGACTGATATGAAGAACAAAAAATGTCAAAACTAGTAAAAAGTGGTAGGAAACTGGTATCTAACTGATATTGGAATTAAAATAGTAGGAATCTGGTGTCTAACAGATATGAAGAATAAAAAATATCAAAACTAGTAAGAAAGTGGTAGGAAACTAGTATCTGACTGGTATTGAAATTAAAACGGTAGGAATCTGGTATCTAACTGGTATGAAGAATAAAAAATATCAAAACTAGTAAGAAAGTGGTAGGAAACTAGTAACTAACTGGTATTTAACTAGTATTGAAATTAAAACAGTAAGAATCTTAACTGGTATGAAGAATAAAAAATGTCAAAACTAGTAAGAAAGTGGTA
>CATIWQ010401751.1:0-17551 GCA_949673415.1 Euphorbia schlechtendalii
TCGTTAAAACAATCCCATAGATCTTCTAGATTAAAATATTCAAGTGTTTCCCTGTTTCCTGGCTTCTGCCATAAGTTGTTCAACTCATTCACATAGCTCTGCATTTTTACATTTCGAAATTTACACAACCACGTATATTGCTGTTGGTTCCACACTCAAAAAAAAAAAAATCAAAGGTTGGTAGGAGTTAGGCCAAATTCAAAGGGTTGGTGAAATTTAGGTATTGTATTGCATTTTTTTCAACTTGGTAGTTGAAGGTGGGTGCATTAATTTGCCTATAAAAGGCCTTCTCCCGGTAATCCAAAATCATTCGAAAATTAAGAAAGCATTCAGTTCCTTTTGTAGAGCATTATTCCTACAAAAAAGTATTTTGAGAGTTTCCTCCTGTAGAGTAATTTATTACCACAAGAGAGTAATTAGTGAAGGGGGTTGAGTGATTTTACCTTCTGAGTAAAATTGGGGTGTTTCCAACTATCCTAAAAATATACCTCGAGTTTGGGTATACTTGAGAGAGCTTGTATTGTGTATTCCCATTATTATTAGTGGAGTTATCGGTGCCCAGTGGTTTTTCCCTTTCAAGGGTTTCCACTTAAAATCTCTGTGTCGTATTTATTGCTTTACTTGTTTTACTATTCGTTGTTGCGAATCTATTTTAGTTAACACATATCACCCGGCTACCGAATTATCTGTTCGGGACCTAACATTTTTAACTTGCCTGTTTGACCTAGTGATAGTAGGTATGGTAGGAATTTGAGTTTTAAGGATATTTTTGAGCTGATAAAAGGAAATAGAATTTGGTGAAAAAGTGAAGTTGTCATCGATGAAAGGGAAGATTCTCTCATGAAATTGTACATCTCTTGAGACTACAATTTTCATATTTTAATGTCTATAAGTTTTCATCCATTTTGGCGCATGGAAAAACCAAAAAAGATGGCAGGATTGGCTCGAGGTTCAAGTTTGCCCTTATGAGGAAAGTTGTTAGTGTAATGACATTGATAGCCAAAAACTTTAAATTTATTGTAATCCGGTTTTTGGCTATACAACATGGGATTTCACTCCCGCTCGTGAGTTTGATGAAGAAGCTATAATTCATTTCCCATGTTAGTCTTTCATTTTTACAGGGTCCTAAATTCGTCCGGAAGAAGCTCTACGTGTTGATTTTTAACCTTGAAAGTTGTTTTAAGTAAAACCAAAACAAAGCTGAAATCCAATTCCAATATCGATATTGGCAATGCCGGAACAGATGTTACCAATGCCAATACCGACGTCAACATTGCAAATTGACAACCTTACACTTCTTCAGATTTTGAGGCACTAAAGTAGATTTTTGACATTTATTCCATCTTTGATTGATACAACCACACCCTAAGTCTTACCTAAGATTGACTAAGATCTACTTTTTCAAAGGTTTTTAACAAAAAGATGAAAAAGAAGTATGGGCAAAAGTAAAAAAAAGCCATAACAGGTAGATCTTGAATTTTAATTTGGATTGAAGGGAGATCCAATAAATAGGGAAGCTTTTTTTAGTAGCAAAGGGGAGCTCAAATTTTCATGCAAATATATTGCAAGAGAGAGAGAGACAGAGCCATCTAGAGAGCATTTAAAAGCATTTTCTTGTGTTCTTGAGTGAACATTATACTTTAAGCAAATAAATACTTGGGATTTCGAGGTAGCTTAGTTTAAGTTCATGAAAATGGCATGAACTTGGATTTTTTAAGTTTATTCATTCATCTCTTAACCAATCTTGAGGTTTAAAAGCATGTTCTAGGAAAAAACTTGAGGTTCAATGATTTTAAGCAAGCTTGAGATTTAGATTTTCTTCTGTCTTTTTCATCAAGTTTTAACTCAAAAAAATTTGATGTTTATGCTTTAGAGAAGTGTTTTCATCTACTTGAGAAACATTTTATGTTTTTTACATTTTATGAAAAGTTGATTTCTTGAGGATTTAGCTTTTGGAAGTAATTCTAGAAGTTCAAAGAAAAGGCTGAAATTACTCTTTCATTCACCACTTGGTTACTATGCCATTTGGATCTTACCATTTTATTTTGGAGCCACAAACTAACACCATTTCAAAAATCTTGTTGGTCCTTATACAACTTATAAACAACAGCAGAGGGGGGTGAATGTGTTTCTTGGTTACTTTTTTATTTATGAAAAATATTTAAACCAAGTTAAATTTTTAGATGCGTGATGTGTGATGTTGTGCTGAGCGGGTCTAAAAATTTATAAACTACTCAGCTTCGCTGGACAGTTTATCCTCAATCATTTGCTAAGTACTTTACTCAGCACAGTTTGATTTTTCAAGCAAAACGATAAGAATAGAAAGAATGATGAATGAGTTTGAGCGCAATAAAAGCTAAAGTGAAAGTTTAGAACTTCAACAACTGGTTTTATCTTGGTTCGGCCCCGAGCATACCTCCAGTCCTCGGATTCCTTCATCGAGCTTAAGTCCACTGGTGTTCATTCCTTACTTAGGCGGAGCAGCCTTTACAGCGGGTAGACACTTTTTACAGAAAGTACATTTCTTTCTAACTAAAGAATATTTCGTTTCTCACAAAACACATTAGCAACACAAGTGTCATTTAATTCTCTAAGTGTCAAACAATTTAGCTTTTAATTAATAAAAGCTAACTCAGTATAGCCGAGTTGATATCCTTTTAAACTATGTAGTACTCAGCAAAGGCTCAGCTTTTCCTACTCTAAGTCATAACTTAATTAATTAATCAGCAAAATGAGTTGGTTTTCCTTAAAGAAACTCAAGTCAACTTCATTAATTAAAAGTATACTTAGTACTCAATTAATTTCACTATCCTAGACAGTTTGTTATTTCTAAAACGTTTAAGTACTGTAAAATACTATTAACTTGGGTTCTACAAATTTAAACAACAACCAACCAACCAAATAAAGGAAACAAGGAGAGCTTCTCGAAGGACTTCGTGGACCTTGAATATGTGGATTCATGACTATGGCGTGAGCCTCTTAGTTCCTAGAATCGTGCTTTACACTATATTCTTGATTGTTGTGTTTTTATGCATTTTTAGTAAGTTGATGTTGCTGTCAACTATAACATCAACACCGACGTTGGTGACATCGGTACTAGTGTTTATCAAATCAGTACCGACTTCACCAAATTCGGTATTGGTATTTGATCACAAGGTTCTGACGCTGTTTATTTTGAGGGCTTATATTCTGTAGTGAAGCTAAAAACCTTGTTCCCCATCTTTCTACCGATAAGATAAAAGTTCAAAATACGAACAGGTATTGTCAATACTGATTATCAAATAGAAAAATGGTGACCACTGCAAGTATATAGTTTCGATGTAGGTTTAAAAGATATCTGTCCCACAAGGAAGGAATTCGGTTCTAAAGACCAACTAGAGTTATGGGGTAAACGAAAATAGATAATTTTTATTGGTGTTGGGTTAGTTGGGATAAGATGGTAAATAAATAGATAAATGTATAAATATATTAGAGTATAAGAGATCGGTATAGATTATCCTACGAACAAGTATAGCAAAGAAAACATGCAAAATCATCAAAGATATTACGTACACTAGACTACTTTAACAGATTCGGTTCTAGACACTCAGATATTCAATTATTTTCACTGCAGAGCAACACGTGAAATGACTTTTCTAAATCTAGTGCAAACGAATTAAGATGATTATATAAACCTTGATAACAATAGTATTATGCTTAGTACGGGTCGCTCTCACATAGTCATATTTAGCAAGTTACCATTCCAAAAATGTTGGCTCACTAAAAAGCGTTATAATCACAGATCCATTGATTATATATAATCTTGTTAACCCCGAAATCACTCTTAAAGTTAACTCAAAAGCATATAACTTGATTAATATAAAAGACTCAACATGAAATACACAATATGACACATAGACATATCATAAACTTGGAATTGAAAGTATAAGTAGAAAACACAGTAAAGTTCTAAGGTATGCAAGTGAAAGCTAAAGTTAATCAAACCATATCCACTCTTTAATAGGAGTTGTTAATTCCCGCAATTCCTGCATCTACTTTAAATCTTGTCTCGACTAGTTCAGAACCTCCACTACGATGCTATTCATTTTGAATCTCGAATAAAAGAATGTTGAAGAATGAAAAATTTTATTAATAATTGATTTGCAATTACACTCATACAACAAATGCTTGAATTTCTGTAGAAATATAGTGATCGAATTAGGAATCAAATCACTCGTACATTTTTCTCGCTAAGACTTTGAACGTAGTGAAATCTAGATATTACACTCTCGATCTATACACGCACACTATCATTCAATGCTTTCTAGTCATGCCATAACCATGCACCACATGTGCCATGAAATTGTTGAGTTTCAAACCATATTTATAGAGTGTGAAGGGTTGCGTCTATATAAATGAAGAGTCATGTCCATATGTGAAGAGTTGGATCACTTCAGTATGATTGGATGCAAAGATTCATCCTCATACACAATGGAAAGGTACCTTTTCATGATTGTTTGACTTCCAAAAGGTGTCTTTTCAATTGGTAGTTGATGGTGGCTGATCGTTCTTATCCAGTGGTTGAAAGAAGAGAAGAGTTTTCCAAAAACCATCAAGGTCATGAACGTGAATGTATGTCACGATCGTGAATACTTGTTGGCAACTTTCTATTGTGAAGGTTAACAATTCATGACCGTGATATATGTGTCCTGATCATGACATGCCTTTTTCACATGATTTGTCTTTGCGATTTCTACCACTATTTGACATCTTCGATCCTTTGCCAATTCCTTAAGTTGAACACATCTTTTTGCACCTTTTTCACTCTTTTCCATAGAATTCCACTTTTGTTCATTTTACTTTTAAGATTTACCTATTTTATGCATTTGCATAAAAAACAACTACATACCACGTTAAATTTTGAAATCTTTTATATGAAGTATAAAATGAAACAAAACCATATCATTTTATTATTGAAAAAATCATGATTATAAGTGTAATTATACACTTATCAAAGGGTTCCATCATCTTCATGTGGTTGAATGTAAGATTTCATCCTCATCTTCAATGGATAGGCACCTTTTCATCATTGTTATTCTCCAAAAGATGTCTCTTTTCATCTAACAGTTGATGGTGGTTGATGGCGGTTGATCGTTCTTATCTAGCAGTTGGAAGTTGAGAAGAGTTGACCAAACTCGTCACGATTCGTGAGCATGACATACATGTCACAATCATGAATGTGAGTTGGTAACTTACTGCTTGTGAAGAATGATGAACGTGACTTGGCCAATCATGAATAGGAATCAAGATCGTGACATGGTCGTGACTTATACTTTTCTTCATGATTCTTCATTGCAACTTTACCCAACTTTGACAACTTCGATCCTAATCCAATTCCCTAAATTCCATGCATCTTTTTGCACCTTTTTCACTCTTTTTGCATAGAATTGCATCTTTAATCATTTCACTCCCAAGATTCACCTAGTTTCTACACTTGCATAAAAAAACAACTATATACCATGTGAAATCTTTTATATGAAGTATAAAATGACTCTAAACCACATCATTTTATGATTAAAAATATCAAGATGATAAGTGTATCTATACACTATTGCCTTATCCTCAAGGTAAACACAAAACACAACAGAAGTGTATAAAATAGTAATTCAAGTTCGTACCTCATTAGGCGAAAGACTATTGTAGTGAGTACCACATTCCCACGTTGCATGAGGTTCAAGTAAAGTATACAAAATTTCCCACAAATTAGTAATGTGCAATTTATATAGTCCAGTTGCATATCTTTTCTCTTAATGGAGGGCTAACCGAATTCCTTCTTCATATAAGCGTTATACGCTCGCTCGAATATTTCCTTCTCTCAAGTATAGTATTAAGTATAAAGGACAAAGTGAGCACACTTTGAAAAAATTGATCTCAAGGAATTTTTAGGTTACCTAGGATGCTAAACACCCTTAGTGGTTGCACTTTATGCTCCATACCACTCTCCCCTTTTTTTAGTGTTTGCATTTTTTGCTCCATACCACTTTCTCTCATTTTTTCTTCTAAGTATATGTTTTTGAAGTAGAGATTTGTACTTTGCACCCATTTTTCATGCTATGCTACTTTTTCATTGTTCACTCATTGAATGGTTGTAGTTTCTACTCCGTACCATTCCTCACCTTTTGCATAACTTATTGGTTATCCTCTATTTCTTTTGATTTTTCTCTCTTAATAACCTCATCCTGTATTGATAACTTTTAAAGTATTATGGCTATAGTTTCCATACACTTTAGGTACGCTTAATGACTCTATAGCCTCTACTTCCTTTTGAGTATCATTAAACTAAAATGTATGGAAACTATAGCCATGATACTTATCGGTAGCATTAAACTAAAACTATATAACTTATGCTATTTCATGTTACATTGAAATATATATCAAAACTTACTTGAAATGTTGCTATTGAATATTTCTCACCACTCATCCTTGCCAAATGTTAAATGTTGTGCCAATCTACTAAAGCGCTCACACTCTCGAATTGCGCTCATACTCGAAACAAAAATTTTATTCGAAATATGCACCAAGATTGAACTTGTAATACCTAACACTCATAGTAACCTTGGAACATATGTTATTATAGTATAGGTATGGATAATGTATAAACAACACAAAATCAAGAAAATTTTCATTTTTCAATTTTTTTTAATTTTATTTGATTTTCTTTTATTTTTGGGAATTTTATAAGTGCCCCCTCACACTAGAGAACACAATGTCCTCATTGTGAGAGACTTAATTAAAAATGAAATACAACAAACAAAAAACAAACACACATAAACAATACGAAAAGAAAATAAAAAGAAAAAGAAATTTGAACTCAGTTATTTTCATTCTTCCGAACTTGAATCTGGATGACTTGGTGAGATATCCAAATTTTTCTTCTTGAAGTACGAACTCAACTTGCGGTTCAAAGAAATGTAGGATTTTTTGAGTTGACGAACATCTTGTTGTATGGAAGCTCTATCGAGGCATGCTTGATCTACATCTTTCACGAATATCCCTCTCCAAGCATCTTCATTAGCATATGTACTCCCGAAGGCTTGTCTTGTTTCACTACTTCTGATTTGAACTTCTTCAATGCCTTCATCGTATTGGTTCTCTCGAGAAGTTGATTCTTCTATCTATCTTAACTTCCTAACCCTTACTCCATACGGTAAAAGGGTAAATTTCCCTTCTTCTTCCTTAACTAATCCTTCTCTCTTCATGTAAACTCCTCCCATAAAGTTAAACTTCTCTCTCAGACTATATTGGTATGGCAGTTGGTTCTTCGCTCCCAAAATAATTCCTCAAATTGTATATGCACCTCAAACTCTAGCTTTTTTATGTGTACTAAGACTAGTGATGGATTCCAAAACGTACATTGAAAACTTTGGTCGTAATTGCAAAACATCGCACTCCATTATAACCATATCTTTCATCGACACCTTGGTAGTCTTGTGTTGAAAGAAAAGACTTTGACAAATAAACTTGTGAAGGTAAAGAATGTTCTTGTTGGATGAGTTTTTAACATCATAAAAATCCAATCTCATTAACTCAGTCCATACACTCGCTAGATCATAATTTTCTTCTTTTTCGATCTCTTCATAGGTTTCTCCAAAACTAAACCACTTAATCAAATCCATTAAATTGAACTTATACTCATTCCCTTCATTCCTAAATTTCCTTTTGAGAAAATTCCCATCCTCCGTAATAGTAACTAAAAATTCGAGGACCCATTCCTTGTTAAACGGGAAATGCATGTTTACAAATCTTTCCAACCCAAATAGTGAGAAGTATTCCTCTACTATTGCATGTATTCTAGCATCAATTGCAAAAGTAGGACCATAGAAGAGTGTACCTTGGAAATCAAAGTTCTTGATCCTCTTGTATCTTTCAACTTCTTCTTCACTATAGATCGGAAAAGGGCATCCATACTTTGCTTTTTGATTAACCAATTTGTTCTTTTCCTTGGTTGCTGCTGATTTCTTTGGATCCATTTGAAATTTAATTCAAGAATTTAAAAGAAAGGTTTGTGTTTTGATTTTGGGAAAAATAGAGAAAATTGCTTTGCAAGAGATAGAAGTTGTGTAAAAGAGTGACTGATTTGTGAAAATAAACTAGGAAAATAGTTATTATATATATAGGAAATAAGGTATGTTACTTTTTCAACTGATATATTCCAAATATAATCGTTAGAAAAAGAGCCATTACAACAATAACTACTATATAATAGCACATGTCACGATCTTGAAGGATTGTCGCGATCATGACTTTCACTTGATAGAAATAGAATGTTTTGACAACTCTTATCCATGAGCATGAAATAAGTCGTGAGCATTAAATGTTAAAATTGAAAAATTTTTCTCTTTTTATTTTAAAACAACGCTAACTTAAAAACATACACACAAACAAAATAAAGATTAACTACTATATATATATTAGACAAGATAAGAGATTTAAGTGCCAATGGAGTTTCCCAACCTCTTGACTTCATATTCATGGATGAAATTTAACTTGACAACTTCTTGAATGCAAGCATCAATCAAGTCAAGTTTCATGCATATGTCTTCATCCTTTGGATATTTATAAGCTTTATCCATATTAAATTCAAAAATATCATCACCTATCCTTAACTTAATTTTTCCTTTTGACACATCTATCAATGCCTATCCAGTATGCATAAAAGGTTTTCCTAAGATTATAGGGCATTTTTCATCATATGCATAATATAGCACAACAAATTTTTTCGAAAAAACAAACTTATCCACTTTAACTAGCACATCTTCTATTATGCCATAAGGACATTTAATAGATTGGTTGGCTAATTGCAAGACCATATTTATCCTTTTAACTTCATCATCAAGCTTCAACTCTTTGAAGATCTATATAGGCATAAGATTTATAGTAGCCCCAAGATCACATAAACATTTTGGAAAGGAAATGTTTCCAAGTTTACACGATATTGTGAAACTTCCTGAATCTTTAAGTTTAGTGGGCATTGTAGTAGTAATTATTTTGCTACAATTTTCAGTTAAAGATACTTTCGATATTCCTTCTAAACTACGCTTACGAGATAAAAGTTCTTTAATAAACATACCGTAGTTTGTAATCTATGTAATGGCTTCAATGAAAGAAAGATTTATTTCCAGACCTTTAATTTTGTTGATGAACTCGATAAATTACTTATCCTGATTTGTCTTCTTCATTCTTTGTGGAAATGGTGGTTGAGGGGGATTAACCTTTTTAGAATTAAGTTGTTCATCCACTCTTACTTTATCATTTGATTTACTCGGATATTTATCTAGTACTTCAACAATATTATTAGGAAGCATACCTGAAGGATCTAATTTATCTAGTAATTTACCACTATGAAGGGATATAGCATGCGCATTATCTTTAGGATTTCCTTCTGTGTTACTAGGTAAATTGCCTTTTCCTCTAGATGGAATAGCACTCGCTAATTGTCCAACTTGTATTTCCAAATTATGAATAGAAGATGATTGATTCTTAAACATCTGATCCATCTTATTCTCTAACTTTTTGTAACATTCCTCATTATCTGATTGCTTATTACAATCTCCTTCTAGAAACTTGTCTATCTTACCGACCAACTATCCTATTCTATCAGTACTCTGATAATTGTTTTTGTTGATTATCACCATACTTCCAATTAGAACTCCTATAATTATTTCCATTATTACCATAAGAATTCCCTTGACTTTGAACATGACTTAATTGCTCCTCTACACATGGGTTAAAGTTACACTCAAAAGCAATGTGTCCTATTTGGCCACAATTTTCACATGTCAAAGGGTTACTCTTACTTATAGGCATATCATCTATTTTATGAGATAATGCAGATATTTAATCTTGCATAACAGAAAAAGGGTCTACTTCATTAACCTTTTTAACTGAACTAGAAGATTTAGTTGAAGCATGCAAATGAGTAGGATTAGTAGTACTTACTTGTACTCTCTCCATCGGCAACGTACTATTGTTATTTGCCATATCTTCCAAAAGATCAAAGGCTTCTTGACTAGTTTTCTTCATAAGAGATCCCGCAGCCATAGCATCAGTCGCTCCTCTTGTTGCATTATTTCTTATTGTATAAAGATTGCAGAATTACATTCTATGTTAAACCATGATGAGGACAAACTCGCTGAAGTTCCTTATAGCATTCCCAGGCTTCGTACAAGGATTCACTATCATTGTGAGTAAAGGAGGTGATTTGTTTAATGAGTCTTGCGGTTTTGGCTAAAGGAAAGTATTTAGTTAGAAAGGCTTATGCTAATTGATTCCAAGTGGTGATTGAATTTGGGGGTAATGAATTCAACCAAACTTTCGCTTTATCATGAAGCGTAAATGGAAATAAGCGAAGTTTAACTATTTCATCATGGACATTGGGCATTTTTAAAGTATCATAGGGTTGTAGAAAGTTTGCAATGTGAGCATTCGAATTTTCATTGGGTAGACCATAATATTGGACATTATTGCTGATCATTTGAAGCAATGCTAGCTTAATTTAAAACTGATTGGCATTAATTGGTGGCATAGCAATTCCTTGATTGTTACCGTTGATGGTCGGAATGACATAATCCACGAGCCTTGGTTGATGTTGATATTGATTTTGTTGATCATCATCAGTCATCCTTCTTCTTTGTCTCTTATTTATTCAATTTCTGCTCTTAACAAATCTTTCTATTTCTGATTCGAAAGAGGCCAAACTTTTTTCCGAACTACGCGTACTTGGCATGCACATGCAAAAAAGAAAACTCAATGAATAAGCAAGAAAAATATGTTAATAACAAAATATTAATACTGAAAACCAAAAATAAAAAAAATCTAATTGAAACATAAATAAAATTCCCCATTTTTTGGCAACTTAATCTCTAGAACGCACTTGCCTTCCCCGGCAACGATGCCAAAAACTTGTTCGCCACTTTTCTACTAATAATATAAAAGTTCTAAATATGAACAAGTGTTGTCAGTATCACTTAGAAAAATGATTATAACTGCAAGTATACAGTTGTGATGTAGTTTTAAAAGATATCGATCCCATAGTGAAGGAATACGGTTCTAAGGATCAACTAGAGTTACGGTACAAAAGAAAATATAAATAGTTGAAGTTTTTGAACGGTAGACTGATGAATGGATAAATGCATGAACATATTAGAGAAGATGAAAAGCATATAGATATTCCCTAAGAACAAGTATAGTAGAGTAAAATATGCAAAATAATCAATACTGTTTAATGCACTAGATAACTTCAACAAACTCGGTTCTACATTCCCAAATATCCAATAATTCACCGTAGAGCAACACATGAAATAACTTTTCTAAATCTAGGGTAAACGAATTATGACACTTATAAAAACCTAGACAACAATAATACTATGCTTAGTACGGGTCACTCTCACATAGCCATATATAGCAAGTTACCACTCCAAAAATGTTGGCTCACTAAACAGCTTTAAAATCATAGATTTAGTGATTATGCACAATATTTCTAATCATGAAAATACTCTTAAAGTCAACTTGAAAGCATATAACTTCACTAATATAAATGATGCAAGACGAAATACTCGTTATGACACATAGACATATCATAAACTTCGAATTAGAAAGTATAAGTAGAAAATAAAGTAAAATGTAAGGTACGTAAGTGAAAGCTAAAGTTGATCAAACCGTATCAGTCTTTAATGGGAGTCGTTAATTCCAGCAATTCCAGCATCTACTTTGAATTAGGTCTCAACTCCTACAAAAACTCCTCTAAGATGCTATTTTTTGTGAATATTGAATAAATGAATGTTGAAGAACAGAAACTTTTATTGATAAGTGCTTTGCCTCGAATTTATGGAGAAAGATAGTGATCAAAACAAGAATCATATCACTTATATATTTTTCTCTCAAACTCTATGAATTTAGCAAAATCTATATAACTTTCACTCTCTATCTATTATGTATAACGTCTCATACCATCTTCATCAACCCATCGCAAAATCGGTTGATTTGAACCTCTGTTTATAGAGTGTGAAAGGTTCCTTTTATCCAAACGAATAGTCATGTCCATTGGTGTTGCATCATCTTCATGTGATTGGATGTAAGATTTCATCCTTATCTTCAATGGATAGGCACCTTTTCATGTTTGCTGTTCTCTAAAACATGTCTCTTTTCATCTGACAATTGATGGAGGTTGATGGCGGTTGATCGTTCTTATCTGGCAGTTGGAAGTTGAGAAGTGTTGACCAAACTAGTCATGATTTGCGAGAATGACATACATGTCACGATCATGAATGTGAGTTTGTAACTTACTGCTTGTGAAGAATGATAAGTCACGAGCATGACTTGGCCAATCACGGATAGGAATCACGATCGTGACTTATGCTTTTCTTTATGATTCTTCTCTACAACATTATCGAACTTTGACAACTTCGATCCTATGCCAATTCCTTACATTCCATGCATCATTTTACACCTTTTTCACTATTTTTGCATAGAATTCCGTCTTAAATCATTTCACTCCGAAGATTCACCTTGTTTCTTCACTTACATTAAAAACAACTACATACCACGTGAAATCCGAGAAAGTAAGCATTGCATTAATAAAGATTGCATTAGTCAAGAAAAGGTGAAGTCCCCATAACACAAAAACCTATAGCTTATTCTAGTTAGGATTCTTGATTGTTCTTATGAAAGATCTCAATCGGGAATTTTTTATTTCCATGGTGAAAAAATGACAAAAAATGAAATAAGGCCAATATTGGCCTGAGTTTTGGGACTGACCTAGTTTCTTGGGGCTGTACTGATCAATACAATACGGCTTGTGCAAACCAAGAGGCCAACATCAGCATCTCTTAGTCTTCCTCTAGTTTTCGCTAAAAGTTTCAAGTTTTTCTCCTTTCACCTGCAACAAGATAAATTCAATCCAAGCTATGCAATTTTCATAAAACGACAAGTAGACTTTGAAAAAATGTCTCTATATAATTTAAAGTTTCAAAATGTCATCAATATCTAGTTACAAATTTTAAATGTATCCAATGTATATAACTTTCCCTAGAAAATCAAGAGAAATGAAACTAAAATTTATTGAGGCTTAAAATGCCCCCTCGCCACTACTAGAGCCATCTGCATCATCATCATCAATGGCCTCATCATCCTCCTCGTTGACCTCCTAATCATCAACCTTTTTATCCTCAAGGTGTAATGGAGGTGTCCCAAGGGCAGCTCACTCCTAGGACACTCGTGATAAATACTTGCCACTAGAAGTTAACTTGTCTCTCTCTGTCTAGCCTCTCTGTGTGATGGGCTCATCGTGGAAGACTTTCTCCACGTATCTCACCCTCTTCTTGTGGGCTTGCCACAAGAAGAGAAAAAAATTTCAAACTCAAAATAACTGTGCAATGTAAAGGATGTATCAAAGAAAAATGAATAATTAGAAAGACTAGCCCGAGGAAAGGTATCATGTGCCTCGATCTATCAAAGTCAGGAGACCCGATGCTACAACCAATCATTATAGTGTCTTTGTTACTTATCAGTGTTTTAGTTCATATATGTATCGTGCTGGTATCATATATGTATAGTATTACATATATGCGCATTGATAAGACAAAGTCCATGACTACATCATAGCATAAAAGTGCGAGGACATAGTGGTAGCTATGTGGTGTGACAACTACACATACATGTTACTATGAATAGTCTAAGTATCCCAAGTCATAGTTTCATTTAGACTGGACATCAATGGAACTAATAGACTAGCATGTGTAGGCTTACTCCTTGGATTAGATCCAAGCAACCAACCTCATGAGCTGAAGCTGGTACCTTGAGTTAACACATGAATGTATTCATGTAATACATTAGAGACTGCTATAAGATAGACACTCAAAAATAACTATATCCATTTATTATTGTCATGTCTTATTATGGTAGCAGTACACGTATCCTCAAACCTAAGATATTGGCTACCTTATGTAGGAGTTGCTATACTTTGGGTCCCCTTGTTTAAGTGACACACTCATAAACCTCTGATCAGAGTATAAGATTGATATAACAGGTTTCTAGTCAATCTTGATACATAATGGCGAGTGTTGTTCTTCGTGAACAAGTCTAATTCTAGGATAGCTACGGCTATTACATGAGCTAACACTTAATGTAAGCTAAATAAATTGCGTAGTACATAACCTGATAGAGGGAGTGTATTGTATTGGTTACTACTGTAGAACTGGATCAAGTCACAGGCACATGATGTTCTGAGTATCGGGTGATTATATGTCATTGCTAGAAAGCCCATTTGATCTTCTAGAGATATCAGGTTCCAAATCTATTTGGAATACTAAGCTTGAAGGTTCCCGGATGGGAAGCCAAGTTTAGGTCAACCTCTAATGGTTCTATACTTCGGAATCCTATGAGGTCGCACACTTTGGGTCTTTATTAGACTAAGTAGAGAACCTATAGTTTAGGTCTATGCCAAAAATATTTGTTTGTCAAATTCGTTAGAAGAATTATTAATTAGTTAGGACCAAGTAATAATTAAAGGGAATAAAGAGAAAATATTGGGAAATTGCACGGAGTGGAGGAAGGGAAATTTTCCCATCGTGAGTGGGCCCTAAATGAACATAGGATGTTCAGAGTGGGGCCCGCTAGGGCTTACCTAGTGGAGGCAGCCGCGAGTTAGCTTGTGGGTTCAAGTGACTCGCGCAGCTAACCTGCATGTGGAATGGGAGTATTTCCATCCCACATTGAGTTATAGGGGGAGTCAAACACTCCCCCTTTTCCCTATATACAAGCCTCCCATTCTCTCATTATTCCACACTTCAGCTCAGCCATTCTCTCCGAGTTCAACATCTCTTTCTTCGTGAGTTGTGCGAGATCCTCCACGAGTTTCTCCAACTAACGAAGAATTCTTTAGAAGGATCTTTCTATTTGAAGTGAGCCTTCTTTGTTTATATTTTCTTGTTGGTCTTCGAGCGATCTAGTAGCTATTATCTACTAATGTGTTCTACCTCAACTAGGTTTTGTTAGGTAAAGATCCGTGTGGATCAATCATAGAGGCTATCTTAGTTTGGATGCTCGTGCTAAAATAGTTTTGTTGAATTTCTTTAAAGGAATGTCGCATACAAAAGAGAAAGAGAAGCTCGCATCAGTTGGTAATGTTCTAAACTTAGATGCTAGGTTTCTTTCATAAGTTTTATAAACCTATCAGCATCTATGGAACATTTTAACTTTGATTATATCAATCATGGCATGCTTAAGAGATCCTTTAGGTTAATTTTAAGTTTTGAAATTCTTCCTTGCAACGTTGCATGTTCAATTACTATCTTGATTAACAAGCAATATCTGGGGCAGTCGGATCAGTAGTAACAGGTTGAGGATCCCTTGCACCATCATCATCATCACCATCTGCCTTAGGAGGGCCATCCAGATCATCGTTATCACCGTCACTCCATCACTAGGAGCATCCTCACCCACAAGCTTTAGGGGCTCATAGTTGTTCCACTTCCTTATGTAGGGAGGAAGGAGATAGGCCATGAAATCTTTGTAATGAAAATTAATGAAGGCTATCCTCCACCCTCCATCCTTAATAAAGAGCGTGAACTCGTCAATAGACATTAGATGTGGTGGGAAAGCTCTAGTAGACATGCTTGGTGAGACCTCTTCTTAGATGTCTTGCTCATCCTCCATCGCTAAATCTTCTCCCAAAAATACCAATGCTCGGTATAGGGGAATTCAAGAGGAGGTGGAAATCATCAAACTCTCATTAGAAAATCCGAATATAAACCCTATTAACCATAGAAGCCTAAGGGTTCGTGCAAAGCTGTCAAAAGAACCATTAGTATAAAAAAGTGCGGATTATGAATAAAGGTAAAAAATCATAAAATAAGTATACCCAACTACAATGGAGGTATCAAAGGTACTCTCTATACCAGTGGTACATATCCACCCTATCCTTCTAGGGAAACATCTAATAACAGATAAAGTGGGGATTTGTAGGGACCGCTCCCACTACTTAAGGTGCAGGGATGACTCGCAACTCAACACCCTATACCTATAAAAAATATGGTTAGCGAATCACATCAAAATGATAAAATTATTAAAAGCAATGAATGAAAGTAATAATAAAGCTCACTATAATCTAGAGGCATGTAGCCTTCAGGTCCTTGATCGATCGGTGAGCACAATAGTCAAGTCCATAACATATCTGGCCTAGGATGGTCCTATCATCGTAACAAAGCCCTATCATCTTAATAATGTTTAAAAAAGTTACAATGAGTTCCCCATTTGGAAAGTGGAAGGTATGGGTGGTCTCGCTCCATCTCTCTATCAACACACCAAGAATAATATGACTCTATCCCTTAGGCACGGAAGGGAGAGCAGTGATTAACATATGGAATCCTATTGCCTTCACTGCCTCAATCATGTGCTTGTAATGTCTCACCTCAGCATCTGCATGAGTCCATGCGCACCAATCTCAACCTCATAAGTTTAGACTTGGAGGAGTCACACCGAAACATTAAGATAAGTACTCATGCATCTCACTTATGTGACATTAAGTCTGGGTGTAAAGTAACTGATTTTGTTTTGAAATTTTTTTAAATCAAGTACAAAATATATCAATTAGATAACTTATTCAATCATAAAAAATTTCATTTCAGATTAAAAGTAAATGAGAACTACACATACGTGTTACTACGAATAGTCTAAATATCCCTAATCATATTTTCATTGAGGCTGGTATTCGCCACTTTTCTACTGATAAGTTTAATAATTTGTTGGAAAGATTTGGCTATATATTAATGGCGCAAAAAACTTGCTCACGTAAAGTATAGGTGTTGTCAGTACCTCTTATCAAATAGAAAAATGATAATAAACGCAAGTATACAGTTGCGATGTAGTTTTAAAAGATATCGAACCCATAGGGAATGAATTCGGTTCTAAGGACCAACTAGAGTTACAGGATGAAAGAAAATATAATGATTTTAAAGTTAAGGGTTTTGAATAGTGAATAAATGCATGAACAGATTAGATGTTAAGCATATAGATATTCCCTAAAAACAAGTATAGTAGAGTAAAATATGCAAAGTAATCAAAGTTGTTTTAAACACTAGATAACTTCAACAAACTCGATTCTAGACTCCCAAATATCCTATAATTCATTGCAAAGCAACACATGAAATTACTTTTCTAAATCTAGGGTAAACGAATTATGACACTTATAAAAACCTGGATAACAATAATACTATGCTTAGTACTGGTCGCTCTCACATAGTCATATTTAGCAAGTTATCACTTCATAAATGTTGGCTCACTAAACAGCGTTATAACCACAGATCTAGTGATTATATACAATCTTGTTCACCCCGAAATCACTCTTAAAGTCAACTTGAAAGCATATAACTTTATTAGTATAAATGATGCAAAACGTAATACTCGTTATGACACATAGACATATCATAAACTTTGAAATAGAAAGTATAAGTAGAAAACAAAGTAAAGTTGTAAGGTATGCAAGTGAAAGCTAAAGTTGATCAAACCGTATCCA
>CATIWQ010401831.1:0-27276 GCA_949673415.1 Euphorbia schlechtendalii
TTAATTTCAAAATATAATATAAGAATCAAATGCAACCATCCAATGAAACTTAAGAGCATCATCTCATAAATTAATAAATCACATAAACTAAAAGAATTGGTCCAAAGACAAATTGACAAATCATTGTATCTGAACTAAAATACACTAATTTATATATGATTTTAATTCGGTTCGGTTCTCGGTTTATTCGGTTTTTTTTCCAAAAACCGAGAACCGAACCGAAAACCAAATTATTCATATATGTGGACCAAGAACCGAACCAAATTAGTTCGGTTTGGTTCGGTTCGGTCGGGTCCGGTCCGGTTCACCGGTTCGGTTCGGTTTTTTTGGTCTTTTGCTCTCCCCTAAAAAGCGCGCCGCCACCACTCAGGCACGACAACAAGGCTGAAGTGCGTTCCAGAAGAATGATCCTCAACACTCTGGCCTCAACTAATGCCGAATCCATAATACTTCAGCAATACCCTCCGCGAAGGGGCTGAAACCTTTTCGGAACAACCCACGCCGATCTAGCACACTCCTTATCTCTCCACTGTCGCATTAAATGCAAACCTGACTAGCAGAGGGGAAACATTTAATGCCCCGGCGGCGTAAAAGACCCTCAAGTAGCTTGCCACTTGCGCATAACTTGCAGGTAGGCCCCGCCGATCGTCATTGCACCATTTACTATAAATAGCAAGGTAATCTCCAACTTTTGAGGTAACTGCTACTTTGGGAATACGCACTTATCACCTTTCCCAAATCACTTACTTTAGCATCGGAGAGTCTTCGCCAGAAACACTTCCGGCTGGAGACTTGTTTTGCAAGTTCCAAGAACGTTGAAGACGGCGGACTTCACCCGACGGATACCAAATTGGCACGGTGAGCATGGATCACAACCCAGAATCATGACTACCCCCCCAAAACAAACCAGCAAAACCTCCTCTCACTCGAGGAACTGTCCTGTTCTTGGACACACCGGAGCCTGAAAACAAAGCTGGGATGTCAAACCCGGTCACTACCATTGCCCCGCAACGGACAGAGGCGCTTACTTCAATAGGGCCAGAGACATTCAAAGATAAGAGGAAGAGGAAAGTCATGGAGAAAGATGTAGTCGCCATGCTTGTCAAGCAAAGTGAGCAGCAAAGTGTGGCCATGGCTATTATGCAGGATATGATGAATGAAATCCTACAATCCCGGAAGGAAGAGCAGGAGTTACTCCGGAGTTTGTGCCAAAAGAGACAATTAGCAAGATCAGAAATGTGGCACCCATCGCAGGGCTCCTCGTCAGTAGCTGGCCAGAGTAGCTCACGGTACACCTACCACCGTCCCCGGACATCGGAGGACAAAAGAACCACAACCACCAAAGGGAAAGTGAAAATGGAGTCCACAAGATGAGAAGAGGAGGAGTCTGGGGAAAAGTCGCCCCAGTGGCAATGCAGAAGTTTGGCACGCCGAGAGGCATCAGAGCCTTCACTCGATAGCGAAGGGAGCTTAGCGAGATCAAGGCGGGGGGCACCATCCCCGCCCCGAACTTTCCAGGAGGACCTAGAGGCTGTAATTGCCAAGAAAGTAGAGGCGCTCCTCGCAGAGAGAGGGATGGAAGCCACAATGCTTGAAATTACTGAAACGGCCTTACCATACTGTCCCCTCATTCATGCCGAAAGGTTTTCGAAAGGATTCAAGCAGCAAAGCCTGCGCGAATACTCATGAGTGGGGGGACCCCACGATGCATGTTCGCTACTTTGGCCAGTGCATGGAAGCAGCTGATGCTACGGATGCCATGCTGTGCAAACTGTTCCCCACTACTCTAGTGGTGCCTGCAACCCACTAGTTTGAAAGCCTCAACCCTGGGTCCATAACAGGCTTTGATATGATGGTAAAGAGTTTGCCCTGTATTTCGTTATGTCCATCCCGCTTAGCCGAACGGTCCAAGATCTGCAGATGGTTCGGTAGAGAACAGATGAACCTCTTGCGAATTTTGTGGAAAGGTTTCAAAAAGTAGCCTTTGAGATTAGGGATTGTAACATCGACATAGCATCAGATTCGCTAGCAAGGAATTGCCGAAGTGCAAACTTAGCAAAGGATATCTCCACGGAGAGACCTACCACCCTGGCAATGATGATGAAAATAGCTAGGAAGTGGGTGTGCTGGGAAACCACAAGAGGAACACCAAGCAAATTGAAGTCACCGCAAGGGAGGAACCGACGAAGAGACGAGATTTCGGGAAGTGCGAGCAAGACAATCAGCAAACATACCACACGGAGATCCTGCGATGCAAAGTGGAGGAATTGACCCCCTTCAATGTTAAGAGGAAGGAGGTCTTGATGTGGATTGAGAAGAATGGGGAAAACATTAAGTATCCCCCTAGGATGAGCTACAAAGGGAAGCCGGGAACCTATTGCGAGTTCCACAAAAGTGAAGGCCACGACACGGAAGACTACCTGGAACTGGCCTGCGAACTAAGAAAGAAGGCCGCTGATGGCCAGTTGAACCGCTTCTTCCAAAACCCGCTAAAAGACAAGCATCGGGACGAGGGGAGGAGACCCCTGCGCCAAGACAAACCACAAAACACCGAGCGAGGCTATCAATCACCTCGCCACGACGTGGAAGAACCCCCACCTAGAGGGGTGATACATGTGATCACTAAAGGGACCACCCAGAAAAAGAGGAAGAGAGAGAACACATTCAATTACAATAACACAGATAGAGGAGGCGAAGCATGTTATACCTTCGAACAAGAGAAAAAGCTCTCATTGCACAACGACGCTTTGGTGATCGAAATGATGGTCAAGGGATTCTAGGTCCAGCTCACGTTAGTGGACTCGGGTAGTTCAGTTAACGTCATGACCAAATGGGGTTTATGACGCAATCGGAGGAAACCCAAACCATCTCACCATTCATTAAGCACCTTTGATAGGGCTAGGCGGCCACGTCGTACACGTTTGCGGTTCGGTGAACCTATCCATATCATTAGGAGAAAATAGCCCCCTATGGAAGATAAGGGCGGAATTCTTAATCGTGGACATCCCCCTGGCATACAACATAACTTTGGGATGTCCGCTCATCATTGGGTCTGAGGGTGTCATTAATCTTCAGTATCTAACACTCTAAATACCTACGTACCAAGGGGTAGCCATGGCCCGTGGGAATTAGTAGGCCTCTTAGTAAACATATTTGATGTCCCTGAAGGACGAGCCCTTAGTTGTGGATGAGGAGCCTAACCAGGAGCGAGCAGCCAAACCCGTAGATGTAATGGAGCTGTAACACTAGAAGAAGGGAAAGAGGTGCGCGTGTTTGAGGGGCTGAAGGAGAAAACGAAGGAAGACATTCTCACAGTATTGTGTGAGAAAGTCCATGCTTTCACATGAACTCTAGCAGACCTAACAGGTGTCAGCCCCAAAGTTGCTGAACATAGGCTGAATGTACTGCCCCAAGCTAAGCCAATCAAGCAAAAATAAAGGAATCATGCACCAGAGAGGCAGAAGGCCATAGAGGAAGAGGTCTCTCGCCTGCTTAAAGTAGGCAACATCAAAGTAGTTTGATACCCCGACTGGATCGCCAACATAGTGCTAGTCAAAAAGCTGAACGGCAAATTCCGCATATGCATAGACTTCACGGATCAGAATAAAGCATGTCCAAAAGACAGCTACCCCCTCGCCAGCATTGACATGCTGGTAAACGCC
Organism: Euphorbia schlechtendalii; assembly: GCA_949673415.1. Taxonomy (NCBI): domain Eukaryota; kingdom Viridiplantae; phylum Streptophyta; class Magnoliopsida; order Malpighiales; family Euphorbiaceae; genus Euphorbia; species Euphorbia schlechtendalii. The sequence continues at coordinate 3,663 of CATIWQ010401831.1, forward strand.
ACAGCGGGTTATGCAATTTGTTCTATGCTGGATGTGGCATCGGGGTATAATCAAATACCCATGGCTAAAGAGGATAAGGAAAACCCATCATTTATCACGCTACAAAGTCATGCCCTTCGGCCTCAAAAACGCTAGGGCCACATATCAGCTAATGGTGAATAATATCTTCAGCGAAATGATTGGAAATGAGGTGAAGATATACATTGATGATATGATTATCAAAAGCAAGATCGAAGGAGAGCACACAATTGATATAGCAAAGGTCCTAACCCTTTTGGAAAAATATGGGCTGAAGCTTAACTCAGAAAAAATGCGCCTTCGACGTTACAGGGGGAAAGTTCTTGGGATATCTAGTCTCTCAAATGGGAATATAGGCTAACCCTGATAAAATAAAGGCGGTGCTCCAGCTCAAAGAAACCTGCAACATCAAGGATATTCAACGCCTCAATGGCAAGCTCAACGCCTTAGGCCACTTCGTCTAATGCGCAGCGCGCCGATGCACCCGTTCTACAAAGCCTTAAAGGCGAAGAATTTTACGTGGGGAGAGGACTATGCCGTGGCATTTGATGAAATCAAAGCCTTCTTGGTCTCGCCGCCATTGCTGAGCCATCCCATCACTAGCACTCCGCTGTACCTCTATTTAAGCACCTCAGAAGAGATGCTGGGCAAGGTTTACTATGGTAGCTGCACTTTGAACGGGGCTGAAATTAGGTATAGTTGGATGGAGAAAATGGCATCCATGCTAGTGGTATCCTCCCAGAAATGGCACCATTATTTTCAAGCCTACACAATCATAGTGCGGACTGATCTACCACTTAAGAAAGTGCTTCAACGGCCTGAGTCCTCAGGGTGTCTTGTCGAATGGTCTCTCAAGCTCGGGGAATTTGACATCCGCTTTGAGCTAAGAACTACCATGAAGGCCTAAGTGTTGGCAGAATTTGTGCAAGAAGCTCCGCCACCGAAAGAGATACTCGAAACCGCATGGCGCATGTTCATAGACGATATTTCCAATAGCATAGTAGTAGGCATCGGCGTATTCATTCAATGAACAAAGGGGAAAGTGATTTGGCAAGCCGCAAGGCTCGATTTCAGCGCCTCCAACAATGCTACAGAATACGAAGCACTAATCTTTGGGCTAGAGATCATCAAAGCTATCAAACTTGGTAGCATCCACATATTCAGTGACTCAAGGCTGTTGGTCAAACAATTTGATGGCGAATACAAAGGCAAGAGCGAGGTCATGCGGTAATATCTCACCAAGATCACCTCCCTCATCAGGGAGATAAGCGCCGAGGGTACTGAAATGTTAATTAAGCAAATCCCTAAAACACTGAACGTGGAGGCGGATAGGTTGGTGAAAGGAGAGTCGAGAGAAGAGCAGGAAATCCTGCTTCCTTGTGTCCCTTTGAGGATCGGCATGCCCAGTGTCTCAACGGTGGAAGTAATGCAGGCAGAGGAGGAGAACGAATGGTTCACCCCAATCCTCAAGTACTTGGATCACAATGAGCTCCCGAAAGAGGAATGCGAGGCCTAGAAGCTAGTACGAAAGTCCTTTTGCTACATTGTGATAGGTGGATAGTTATATAGAAAGTCTATCAACCATCCTTAGCTGAAATGCATGGGATGCATCAACGCTGATTATATATTGTGCGAGTTTTACAAAGGCCTCTGCTGCGCACATGAAAAGAAAGATTCAATGGTGAGGAGAGCCAAGTTACAAGGCTTCCATTGGCCAACAATGGAGCTGGACGCTAAGAATTTGGTCCAATCTTGCAAATCCTGCCAAGGCTAGGCAAAAGACGTCCTCAACGCCAACTAGACCATGATCAGTAATCCAAGCAGCATGGCCCTTCGGCCTATGGGACGTGGATTTGGTGGGCCCCTTACCGAGAGCGAAACAACAAAAGCGATGGGTTATCATATCAGTAGATCACTTTAGTAAGTGGGTAGAGGCTGAACCATTATCAATCATCATGTCAAAGTAAGTCACATCATTTTTTAGCAAGAACATAATGTCTCAGTTTGGCATCCCGCATACAATCATCGTAGACAATGGGACCCAGGTCAATTGCCAAACATTCAAATGTTTTTTGCCAACAGCTCAAGATTAGACTCTATTTCTCCTACGTTTCCCATCCACAAACGAATGGAATGACAAAAGTCACGAACAGGACCATCTTGGAAGGAATCAAGGCAAGGGTCCACGAGCATGGTTCGGCTTGGCTGGAGGAACTCCATTTTGTCCTTTGGTCCTACAGAACTACCCCCTAGACAGCAACATGTGAAACACCCTTCCTCCTCACGTATGGGATAGAAGCAGTAGTCCCAGTAGACATCGGCGCACCTAGCGCTAGGGTAGCAAATTACATTGAAGGGGACTCTAACGACTACTTGGTGAGGTGTAACTTGGATTCCCTAGAAGAACGGCAAGAGCAAGCTCTCATTCGCATGCCAGAGTATAAATGGTGCATTTCCCTCCTACTCAACAAAAAGATCAAGCCCCACTCATTTCAAGAAGGCGAGTTAGTCCTTCGTAACACAAAGGACTCACAAGCAAGAGAAGGATGAGGGAAGCTCGGTATCAAATGGGAGGGCCCATTCAAAGTAGTGAAGTAAATAGGTAGCAGCGCCTACAAGTTATCTGCCATAAGGGGAAAGATCCCGCCCCGCACATATAGTGCAAACTCTCTCTGAAAGTTTTACCTGGGAGGATAACAATTGTAACGTTTTGTGTATTTTTGGTTATATTTTATAAACATTCAAGATAATGGAAATGCAATAATTCTGCAAATTTCTTTCATAAAGCACGTGTATGTGATCACAACCCATCCAGCCTGCAAGGTCTAATCCTTAGAGATCCCCTTGGTGCTCTTATGCTTTGAAATTAAAGCAAGTTAACCAGCTCGTAGGGTCTGATCCTAGAGATACCTTCGGTGCTCTTACACTTTGAATTTAAAGCAAGTTAAAACAGCCCGTAGGGTCAGATCCTTAGAGATCTCCTCGGCACTCTTACGCTTTGAAATTAAAACAAGTTAAACAGCCCGCAGGGTCAGATCCCTAGAGATCCCCTCGGTGCTCTTACGCTTTGAAATTAAAGCAAGTTAAAATAGCCCGTAGGGTCAGATCCCTAGAGATCCCCTCAGTGCTCTTATTCTTTAAAGTTAAAACAAGATAAAATAGCCCATAGGAATAATCCCCAAAGATCCCCTTAGTGCTCTTTAGTTGAAAGACCTTAAGGGCATGATCTCACACTGATCCCCCCCACTAACTTTTTAGTTACGACAAAGGAGCACCTAACTCCCACAAGGGATTCCCTAATTCATTTTATCACAAGAGGAATGACTCAGCATACATACAGGCAAATTAAAGGGATTTCATTAGGGATTTAGCTTTAACCTCGAGTTCAAGGAATTTCTCAATTTAGCACAAGCAACAGAAAACACATAACAAACTCAGCATACCACATACATTCAGCGTGTAATAACATGCAACATACAGATAAGGCACAATACAACATTCATCACAAAACATTCAGCAGCAAGTAATAAAGATAATATTAGCAAAATGCACATTCTATTAAAATAATTATGGGCCCATAAGCTAGACTTAATGGCTTAAAAATTGTTCAAATTTCAAAAACAAAAAGCAAAAGAAAAGAAAATTACAAATAACAAACTTTAAGATGACAGGAGAAGGAGACTAGTTGCACCAAATCAGGGGTGGACCTCCTCATCATCTGTCACCACGGAAGAGAAGTTGGAGTATGAGGGCTTCAACGTTGGAGGCCCAAAAATGCGTTCATCCTCCTCCTACCGGCCAAGGGGTTCATCAAGCAGAGCTAGCTGGGCGAGATCATCAATGTTTGCTCTAGGGAACTTAATGTGCAACCCACGAAGGAAGGTAGTGAGGTGATCCTCCCGCCAATCCTTGCAGGGTCTACTTCACCTTCAGCTTATATTTAGCCCTATGAAGGTCAAATTTTAGCTGAAGGTCTTACAGCGCCGTGACTTTCCCCTCGCTATCCACCTTCCAGAAGTTTAACCCCTTCTCTACCATTTCCAAGGCACGCACAGCCTCAGCCCCCTCCTCCCTCTCCTTTGCCACCTTGGCCCTCGCTCCCTCCACCAGCACCTTAAGCCTTTTCTCCTCGGCTTCAGCAGCAGAATGGATTTTGGCTAGCGCCAAGTTATGCTTCTCCTCTAGCCCCTAAATGGTGGCTATTAGCTCCTTCCTCTTTGCTTCAGAGTACTCTAAGTCCTTGAAGGCCTAGGATAACTCAGCCGCCTACTTTTTGCCGGCCTCCCCTACCTTCCTCGCTGCCTCCTCCATCTCAGCCATAGCATCTCACTCTTGTTGAACCTCCTTCAATCATTTGGCACTGCCTTGGGAGGTGGCATAGGTAGCCTCCACCTGTCGCTGGGTGTTGACAAGCGCCTTCGCCACTCACTATGCGGTAGAAAATGCATACACAGCACCACACAAAAATTAAAACCAACAAATACGGGAGGACATCAAGATGCATAGGCATGCAGCGGTGAAATAAAAAACAAAGTCTTAACGAACTTACAAGTAGCACATGCTCCTTAGCATGGGGCCCTAGCTCGCGGAACCCATTGCACTGAATCGCGCATCTTCACTGGGGAGCTCGGTGTAGTGCCCCAACTCGCTAACAACCTCCTCCCTCAGCAGGTGCACATCCTCCCCATGGACCTTTCACCACAACTGCCAAGCGACATAACAGGGTTAAGCACACGCACGCAACAAGAAAGGAAGAAAAATTTCACCAATAAATTCAACATACCAGGGGCGGATCAAACTTGGCCCATTGGACCTACTCCTCTTCGGAGATGGGAGCTTTCCCCTTGGAAGCCTTCCCACCATCTCCAGCATCGCTGCGAGGGCGCTTCTGCCCCTTTTCTCTTATCTCCAAACCCTTGGTGGATGCGGCGTGCCAGGGCTGGCCATGGAAACAAGGACCCTTTGAGGTGTGGTTTCTTTGATAACCACATCCTCTTCGGTCATGTTGGCTGCCTCTCGAACAACAAGGAGATCTATGATCCCCTCATCCAGCAACTGCTGGACCCATCCCGCAACAGTGGAAGCCTCCACTTTCGGCACCACCTCCACAGCAACAAGTGCCACCACCTCCACTAGAGGAACCTCCGCTCCACTACTAATGCTCGTAGGGGTCCCCTCTGGCACTTGGATCCACGCCGCTGCCACTGTAAGAATAATTTTTGGTTTCCACTTAATAATGGCCATTCCTACAAATAAGCAAAAATAACAAATCAGTTCATGAAAGTCTCACCATCCTCAGCAGTTAAATTGGTAAACATGATGGCCCTTTGATCTATCCAGCAGAAAAGGCCATCAAGCTGACCCAGCAAGTATTCAGCCATGCGCCAATGAATCCCTGGGTGGATCTATCGTATAATCTCTGCCTCGCGGTGCTGCGAAGGGGTCAGGTCCAAGGTACATCACCAGGTGTAGGGATCCTCGGGGTTGCAATTCCATCGAGAATGGAAGGAGAATTTTCCATCCCTCAATGGATTCAGTGCACTCCTCTATATCGTCAGGGGATGGAAAAATCCGAAACCACTTATCTTTAAAATCCATGACATGGGACTGCTTTCCCATTGGCTTCGGAGTTATCTCCTGCGTGCGGCCCCAGAAGATAAAGGCACCCGCTTGTTTGGTGCGTGGCCAAAAGAAAAGGTGAAATACAGGCCCAGAGAGGGCGAAGCCAAGCTTGCAGAACATCCGGGCCAATACAGCCAAAATGATCTAGGCGTTGGGTTGTAACTGGCCACGGTACAAGCCGAACTCGTGCAGCACATCCACTACTCCAGCATCCATGGGGAATAGAAATCCCAACCTCACTTACTGTGATAGCATAGGAATAAAGTCCTTCTTTGGGGGATTTCACATATCTTCCCCCTTCTTCAGTCCTTGCCCATTCACGCCACGAGCCGCCTTAAGTAACAGTTCATAAATTTCATTCGCCTCCTTCTTCTTGATGGTGGTAGGTGTTTGGTAGTTAGCCCCTTTGACAGGGAAGGGAAAGGAAGACTCCCCTACCACCATTTGGCGGCGCGAGATAGAACCCGAGCCACCTCCCACCATCTCCACCGCAGCAGAGGTCTTTATGGCTCTCAAAGGCAACGCGGCGGTAATAGAGCGAGGAAGATGGGATTCAGGCGATTCAGGAGGAAAGGGGTCACTCTGCTCTTCTGCCGGTTGATGACTGCTAGTGCGGTGCACCAAAGCACAAGAATCAGAAGATGTAGAATTCATTTTTTCTCAAATAAAGTAAGGGTGGAAAAGGTGGAAATAACGGCAAACACTTACCCAACGTTGAAAATAAAGGTTTGCTAAGAAATCGCCGAAAGAAATTGGAGTTCTTGAAAGTAAAGAACACAACAAGATTTCAAAAAGCAAGTGAAACGGAAAAATCCATAAGGATGCAAACACCTCTATTTATGCATCAAAATGCAGAGATCATGAAGAATTAAACCCGTTACAAGAAGCGCGGTCATCATTACTGTTTAAAATGGCATATATGAAAGGTCGCGTCCTATCCAACAGTTGCAGGTCACCAAAACGATGCCACACGCACGGGACTTCTTTATACGGCCCTAAAGAGCCTACATTTGGGCTTGTTGGGGGGGGGGGCTCCTGATACCAAGGCTCATTAAAGGCCCAAATAACACATTTGTGGCCTAGAAAGAGGGCTCCTTAATCAAACTACGCTTTGGTATAAAAGTGCACCGCCACCACTTAGGCATGACAACAAGGCTGAAGCACATTCCAAACGAATGATCCTCAACATTCTGGCCTCAACTAATGTTGAATCCATAATACTTCAGCGCTAAAACCTCTTTGTCACAACCCATGCCGGTCCAGTGCACTCCTTATTTCTCCGTTGTCGCATTAAATGCAAATCTGACTGTCAGAGGGGAAACATTTAATGCCCTTGTAGCGGAAAAGACCATCAAGTAGCTTGCCACTTGCAAAACTTGTGGGCCCCGCCGGTTGTCATTACACCATTTACTATAAATAGCAAGGCAATCTCCCACTTTTGAGGTAATTGCTACTTTGGGAATACACACTTATCACCTCTCCCAAATCACTTACTATAGCATCGGAGGGTCTTCGTCGGAAACACTTCCGGCCGGAGACTTGTTTTGCAAGTTCCAAGAACGTTGAAGATGGTGAACTTCACCCGACGGATACCAACAAATTAGATGAACACCAAGCTTAACAATTAGTACAATATAGGGTTTTTTTTATATCTACTATTTAGAGAAATTGGTTTGGGAAAAGTAATTGTCGGTGATAGAAAGCGAGAGGTGGTTTAGTCACCGTAAAACAAACGAAAATATTGGTGTGATAGAACAGACGGAAAAATTAAGAAAAGGATAAAGCTTTATGGAAAAGAATAATCGAAGCTGAAATAATTATTAGAGAGAAATAGTTATTTGTTTATATTAAAGGCAAAATAAGATGAGTAAAAGGAAGTGTGGCATTTGCTGTTTGGTAATGTGTGCTGGAGTCTTTGGCAGTGTAGAAATCAATTTATTTTTAATCATGAAGTGCAAGACTTCATTCAGGCAAGTGACAGTGTGGTTATGCATCAGCCTGCGCAAAAATACTTTGTTGGAATTGATGATATGCCCTAGTTTTAAACGCATAGGTTCATACAATGTCACATTATAAAGGTAATAATCAACTGCATTTATATCTTGTGCTATAATATAAGTAGAATATCCATTGATTGATAATGATAAATGTTCTAAGTCTGTTTTAATCATGGGAATGAATAAAATGAAAGATTTGTATGTTGGATGATCTATACCAATGTAGTTACTATGTCACTTGATAAAGTAGATCATGAATATAAGCACATGTTGAGAACATGGGGCTGGCCGATCCACACAGCAAAGTTACATAGTTGTATGTCATAGACAATTTGCTGAGTAGGTCTCAATAGTCCTCGGACTTGATTTAGACTTATTACTACTGTGGAATTTAGTATGCAGTAGTATTACTAACGGGTTTTTAAATATTGGGTTACAAGTACGGATATGCTTTATATATTTCATGACCACATTAGTAGTAGTGTTGAAGTGATAGGATTGCCATTCAATTTGATAAATCGAAATGAATCACCGGCCACTTGATGAATAAAAGTGATAAGGACGCCAATAAGTTATTGACTTATTTTATTATTTTATTCTAGATCAAGAAATATGATGAACTGCATAAGGGGTGACAATCACCATGCCTCTTGTTCATCATATTGATATCAAGTGACAAAGGACTTTGTGAGATAACCACTAGGTTCAGTCATATCTTTAATAGACAGCGACACTCTGCCCCAATTGGGGGCTGTAATGGTTTACTAGAACCTGCTTACAGTTTATGGGTGAATTTCATTGCCAACATATGAACAGACCTAAAGAATCGTGCGCTTAGAACTACTAATCTGAGATTCCTTGTACATGCAATGTTATAAGACTTGATGAAGAATTGGTTATTAATTAATTGACATCTCAAGTCAATATAATTGAATAATCTATAACTCCAAGAAATTAATTTAGTTAATGACATAATATAGTTTATTTTATATATTATTCATTAAATTAAATTAAGTTGATTAAATAGTAGTACATAAATAAATTCATATATCAGATAATTTAATTGAACCTATTTAATAATAAAGTATTGTATACTAAAATAATTAATTGACTAAGTTTAGTAAATTAAATTTATTTGTAGTATGACATTTTATTTGATTAAATTGTAATATTTATTTTGTCTATGAGTGAATTTGTAAATTATCAAAGTTGACAATTAAATTTGTTTAAGGAATTAAAGTATGATTATTAAACTTAAAATTGATTGGGTCAAATTCATAATTAAATTTAATTAACCTAAACCTAATCGACTTATTAGACTATAAATAGACAAAATAAAACAAAAGAAAACCTAATGATAGGATGGTAAAATGTGAACAGCAACCACCTTTCAATGGCAATACGTTTCATGAATTTGGGATTTGATTATTCTTGGAGTTCATCTCTTGTTCTTTGTCCATTCGCCTAGCACTGGTCCCGGTTCGATAAGAGTTCGTGCACGTGAGATTGGAGAGCTTGCACTTGAGAGCTTTTATGCATCTGTCTCTTAAAAAGACTATCAAGTAAGTTCTTCTTATGTAAACAAAACGTTTTGAAACCCTATCAATGGTTCTTGAAAAGATCCTATTCGAATTCGAGAAAATTTTAACTAGTAATTCCACCTTTGTGGTTATGTGTTCGATGCCAGTTCCCTTCAATTAGCATCCAAGCCTAGTTTTATCAAAATGATTGTTTAGGGTTTTTTTATTTTCTATGGGTTTTCCATCTCGATGGAAAATTTTTTGAGATTATTCTTGAGGTTCTTTTTTTTTCCTCTTGTTGATTAATTGACAAAATTAATTTGATAAATTTATTGTTGTAATTAATCGGTTTTTAATTTAGTCAAAAGATCAAGTTTATTGATTCGTGAAAGTTTTTTATTCTGTTGATTAGGTTTCAAAATCATTATTTGGGTTTTTGATATTTTTCCAAAATAGTTTGTTTGATCTTGGTGATTATGTTTTTTATTAAAGTTTTAATTAGTTTATGATTATTTGTTAATAATATAATCATTTATTTATAATATAAGTAAAAAAGTTGATAAAATTAGTTAAAAAAAAACTAAAGCCAAACTGTGGCGTGAATTGAATTCATGCCATTGGCATGAAAGATGATGTTGACTATGGATGCCAACACCACCACCTGTGTACAGCAAGGCTGTCCATAATTTGGAGAGCTTCCTGTCCATGGGAGTGGGTCTATTTTTGCAAGCCCCCGGGTTCACGGAATCGTAAAATAATTTTGAAATTTAGTTTGTTTTGTTAAAACAATTGAAACTGATAGTATTTTAATATTAACAGGTATTTTAAATTTATTCGAGGTCAATAATTTAAAGCAAATTGTTTAGTGAAATCTAACATGTATTTTGTTAAAATTCGAAGTTAAATTCTAATGATTCAAAATTATCCAAAGTCCATTTTAAGAATTAAAACGGCTGAACAAAAGTGTGCCAAAATATCATTAATGTTATTTTGTTAATTCGGCGTCATAAATTCTAATATTTTAAAATTATAAATTTTTATTAATTAAAATGTAAAGTTAAAGTCTTAACTTATGGCATTAATATATAATTAAATTCAATATTATAAATATGAAATTAGCCCAAGTAAACCGTGGTACCGATTATAGTTGGGATGCTAAATTTTGTAATAGTGACACCCTAATTTTGAGTGGGAGCAAAATTGTATATTTTGTGAAATGGTCATTGACCATTGAGACTTAACGAGCTTTTAAGTCACAATTGTCAAAATTAAGCGATTTCACCAAGTACCTCGGCTAAATATAATAGATGTAATTATAATTGCATGATCAATGCATCATATTGGTATATATAAGTATGGTAGTTATTATGTTAAAAATTCATATTTGAGAAGTTTATGGGCCCAAATGTGATTTGTTTTAAATATTCAATATTTGCTAATACCCATAAAAATTCTAAATTGTGATTTTGGACATTGAACCTCATTTTATATATAGAACATGGATACATAATATCTAAAATAATTACATGAACTCGATTCATTGAATCGCTTAAAAGTGTTTCCCAGATTCACACTTCTGCCATACATTGTAGCCCAATGTGCAACATGCTCAGCAGGGCATATTGTGTTCTTAGTGGGCTGCGGAGGGTTAGGATACTTAGTATGGCTAACATGCGAAATGACGGCTTGACTCAACAAGTTTTCGTTCAACTCAGTTAGGCCAAAGAACACAGATGAGTAAAGTACCAATACGTCCAGCAACTAGGAGTCCTTCTGAGAAAAGGATTGGATAGCCTATCCTACCAGACATTCAATAATGGTTTCTATGTTCGAGCTCAGTTCGGCTCATTATTGAAGGGTTATGGATCTTGGAGAAAGCCAATAAAATCATCAACATAAATTAATCAGGATTAATTAATTTATTTAATCGCTTTAAAGACCTTTATTTTCAACCTTCTACTAATCATTCTTTGCAGAATAACGAACTAATTTCAGCAACACTAACAACCAATAATTCAAACTAAGATATATCCTTAAAATGGACTACTATCTAGGCAATACTTCTTTGATAGGGCTCAAGATTTGTTTTGAGACATGAATCAAATGAATTTGGTAGATAGGCCAAATGCTCATTAGAAGAGATATTATAACGGCTCAAGTTGGGTGGTATGTGAATTCAAAATTGGAAATGAGGGGTGTGAAACACCTTTTGTTGGCTATAATGGATCCTAAATTGTATAAACAGTTAGAGGAGATATAAGCCTATGGTATGGTTAAGTCTCTTAGCGAGAAATTTCATGAGCAACTTTATCAAGAGAGATTCTTGATCTCTAAGGCGTTTCAATCTCATAAGATAATACTATAATCTCTGTAAATACCGATGCACAGAATATGGAGAAACTCTACAAGTGTTTGGTTCATATTAGTGTATTAGTATGAGACTTCATAGTTATAACTATCTTGGCTTTCCTACTTGAATCCTATAACCGATTCATCATGGTCCGCATGCCATAGATGAGTCTGATTGCGGTAAGCTACAATAGTTTCTTTAGCTAACCAAGGGTTCGGTTAATGGGACTTAGCTAGAGTTGATGCTTGATCAATGTTTCAACATAAGAGCATAGATGAGACATTTCTAGTCAAGGATCTCATGACTAAACGAAAGTTAAGTTTGGACTATGTCTAAAGGATATCGATATCAAATACAAGTATCTTGGAAACAATATAAGAACATGTCCTTAAATATTTAGGAGATTTCATGAAGAGCATTAAATGTTCTTCATAAATGTATTTATAATATAAATGTAATTGTCTCTTTTCAACATCTGAAGTAATAGTTACTTGATGTGGTTCTAGCATTGAGAATGCACAAGAACTTAAGATAAGAAATGGTTAGGATCCCATGAGATGAATTCTTAAATCAGTAATGGTGTTATTGTAACGATCATTAAGATTAAAGAATGTCACTTTAGGATAGCCGAAAGATTATTTTGATTCTAAAAGGATGAAATTTCTATATTCACTTAGAGTGATAACTTATTTCTATTTTAGTCCAGGATGTTTCTAAATATCGAGATTTTCACACTACACCATAGATGGCCTATAGCAATAACCAAAAACCAATGCATAAATTAATTTTGCAACAAATGCTGGGCAACCTTTTTTAGAAAATTATGGGGTTGCGTTTTTTGTCATGGCCATAGGTAACTCTTGCTACTTTTTTTAACTGTTGCAACGTACATATAATTCATTTCTTAAAGCACCTAATGCAACGTATCCTCCATCTTGGGCAATGCTATTTGGTCGTTGCAACAAAACTTTCACCATTACTGTAAACCCTCCGTCGTTACCGTTAACGACCGTTTAGCTCTAGTTTGAAAACCTTTTTGTCAAGTTGCAACGCCATGCAAATCACACTTTATTTTGTAATTGCAACGCAACCTGAAAATTGTTGCAACCACTTTTTTTATATTACACAGCTTTTTAACTTTGGCAACCATTTTCAATTTTATACAAAACCCCATTTTATATAATTGAAATACTATTCGATTCATAAATATAATTACAACTTTCATAGTTCGTCAACAAGCAATAAAGTTGTGCTCTTGAACTTTTCATACTTTACATAAAGTTGTTCATAAGTTCACAAAACATTAATAGATAAAAATAAGTAGAAGTACATAAGCAAACTAAACTACAATCTTCTCGTCGTCATTGGTAACTTTTTCTTAGCAGTAGCATTAATGATCATTCCTTTACTTTTAGCTTCTTGTACTCTCATTCTCTGCATTGTCACATATTTGCACTTCGTCTAGAGTTTCATGGCTACTGTAACAAGAACAAAACAATAATAATAAAATGAGATTCAGTTTATCATACTGAACAAATCATTATAAATCATGCTTAGAAGAGTCAAACTTTGAATTATAGTTCTTGATCTTTAAAGGCCCAAGGCAATTCATTTTTCTAAAACAAACAAGCAGAACTAGCAATTGTGAAAACTCACTAAGTTCAGAGGAGCAGTTAATTCTGAATAGATGGTTTATGATGAAAGATTCTATTATTAAAATTGGTAAGTAGGTAAAGTTGTAAGTTAACCACACATTTAACAATGAAATAAATATTATTACCCATTAACTTACATAATCAAATTACCTTCGCTAACCTTTCCAGCTTCAGTTTATTGTGACAGTTTTACCATTTTCCTTCTTCATAAGAACCTAAACTAATTTCATAATAACATGAAGAAAAACCTAAAATATCATAGAGGTACCAAATAACAATATATAAATAGTTCACAATTTAAAGAAGACAAAACAAAAATTTTTAAAGGAAGCCCATATATCAATTTACCATTTTAATTTCTTTAAAGAACTCTATAAGTACTCCATTTGTTTGTAAATACATCCAATTCACTCAACTCAAGCACCCTTTAGGTAGCCCCTATTGGTACTTTACAAGTATTACATATTGTTGGTAAAAAATATCTCATCCCTAAGAAAATTTACTATGCCACCAATGCCTCAATCGTCTGCACAAACTAGCACAACCATGGCAGCCACAACAACGCTTATCTACAAGTCACAAAGCTGAATGCTTAAGTGTTTGAGGACATTAGACTACAATTTCAAACTTGAATATTTAAAATTCATAATATACCCGTGTTTGGATATTTGTTGGGTCCTTATGAAAGTTTTCTCTCTAAGAAAACTATAGAACATGACACCAACATGTAGGTTCCAAAACTAAGAAAACCTATGTAGTGCTCAATTTGATTGGCTTTCACGATGTACATATTACATATACCCAATTTTGTTCTTCAACTTATCAACCTTAAAATTAACACAGAGGTGAAAAATTAAAAAAACTTAACTGTATTTCACATCAGACATAATTGAAACAATTAATAAAAGCTAAATGCAGTTCCTTGAGCTCTATCACTTCCAACAACATAGCAACAAAATAACTTACAAAATAACAAACAAGCTGACCAGTTGTAGCAGCAAAGCAATGTCTAAACTCTTAATACATCCATGTTCTATACCTTTTACTAACTAAAGTATTTTATCACACCTGCATTGTTATGTCAAACACGTAACCAAAAATAAGTTTAGTTGCTTACTCCTTTAGTTGTCTCTTATCAAAATAATCTCATTTAAGTTTCATGTACTTACCATAATGGGGATCTCTTCTTTTCCCCTTCTTTTGGGTTCTCTTCAATGTATCTATTGGAATTCATCTCATACTTATAAGTGGGTGGGAAGTTTATTTCTCTCCCTCTTTCCATCCATCGAACACATTCCCATTGCGAATCTCTTAAACTAGCCGCCACACAAGAATACTCCATTAACTAATCATCTTAATTTGAGTTTTAAAGTAAGAATTCTCACCTAATAACCTTTGATAAGTTTATCCCATTACTTGAGAGCCACAAGTTTTCTTATCTCTGAGTCAATCATATTGAGACAATAATTCAAATCTCGAGACCAGAATACCCGACTACAAAATAGAATCAAATGTATAACCAAATTGACCAAAGAATAAGCATGAATATAAAGTTAAAATGTAGCAGCTTACTCATGAAAAGCTATTGTCTGGGGTTGATTAGGATCAAAGACAAAGGATGAGAAGTGAGTTCTCCATATTTATATGATTAACCAACTTAACCATTAACCACTTTAATGAACTTTGATATGACCAATATAGGTAAGCATAACCCTCAGACTTGTAAGAAAATCATGTAAGATAATATACTCAAATTTAGAAAAATCTTTTCTGCTACTAATTTGTGCTAACAGAAGCTGAAAATTATGTTGCTTAATGGTGACTATAAACTGAACCGAAATCCACTATGATTTTAAAAAAAGCACAATTAAACCCAAAATAACAATCCAAAATGACTAAATAACAATATGAATGTATATAAAAAACAAGAAATTTAGGAATATGAGATTATAACTCATCAATTGCAAAAAGAAAGATCAAAATGGAGAAAATTTAGGATTTGCGAGTGAATCTTTATCTTTGAACCATACATATGTTTTTTCTTCATTCCCAAAATCAGGCGGTTTCATATTACTATTATTTTGTTATTAAAATTAACAATCTCCTAAAGCAATAAAAATGTTGAGTACTCAATCTGGTTGATGTTATAAATGCCAAAATGTTACCTTTGCCCTTCAAATTTCATTAGATCCTCTCTCTCAATTCTGTTTTTCTCACTATATCAGATTGAGAATCTCCCCGAGTGATTTCTCAATAGGTTCAATTTTTGTTAATAAAATTTTAGGTCTTACCTCCTTCATTTCCTTTGAACCGTGAGATTACAGAGTCCCTAAACCTATAAATTACTTGAAAATTGAGAATAAATATCAGAATAAGCAAGGAAACAAAATCATTGAACCAAGCTATAATCAGAAAATAATTTGAAACAAGAAATGAGAAACACTGACTTGGAAAATACTTATGAACACGAAACACTACCCACAAACACCAAAACCATCGAACCCTAATTTTTTTAACAACATGCACAAGGAGTATCAAAATAAAAATTTAATGAAAATTAAGAAGATATGAAGAGAATTAGCACAAAACAGTTCAATCGAGTAGAGGAAGAAACACAAACATAGAAAAGCAAACTGAGAAACGCAAATGGCAAAGCAAGAACTCCAGTGAGTGTAAACTTTAATTTAAACAAAATTTTCACAAAACTCTAGCAAGGATTTGGGATTTTTTAGGGAATGGTTTAGGAATTTTAGAGAGAAGCCAATTGAGAAGACGGAAGCAAAAAAAAAAGGAAAAAAAGTATGTGTTTAATTACTTGAGATTTTTTTGAGTTTATTTTATTATTTTAATTAGTTTTGACAGTCAATTAATTGAGGCGGGATATAATCCTGCCAAATGATTTTACTATTCACTTAACCCATACCTCATTCTTTAGTGTTTTAGACAACAACATATACTAATCTATTGCATGTTTTATTGATTTTCATAGTTATTGCAATTGATTTGGAATAGTTTGCAATTTCATTGTCATAAGTTGATTCTTTCCTAAAAATTGCAACAGTTGAAGGGCAACATTATGCATTTTTTTTTCCACAAGCCATTTATAGCGTAGTGTCATTGATAATGAATGTAACTGAAATATCTGACAATTATTATTTTTAAACATAAAAGTTTGGAATAGTTCATCCTTCAGTCTACCAAAATGAATTTGATCCATAACATATTACAAATTGGATAAGCATGAGAATCTTGATCCGGTTTATATCCAAAATGTTATTTAAGCTCAGTTAATAAGAAGCACATGGATAAGTTTTCTAAATAGAAAGTCTAGGATCACTTGATTGATAATCACTTGACCATGTGAGTTCTTTTTTTATTTGGTGAAATAATATAAAAGTTATTCAACAAACTTGTAGACATAGAAAATAACCTAGTAAGCCTTAGATGGAGTGGGTGTAAGGCCTCAGCGTATATGCTTGTTAACCAATTTGTTAAATGAACAACTAACATGATGGATCCAAAACATAGTGGGAGTGTATATATCAAAAGCGTGATAGCTAGAAATAGGCATATTTTTCTATTATTCTCGAGGATGAATTTCAATTAGCATTGCTAATGGGATTATATCCATGGACCTTGATTAAGTCAAGGGCTATGAGAATGAAGTAGAGAAATAAATAGGTTATAATATGAAGGCATTTGGTAATTTAACCAAGAAACTAAGTATATTAAAACCTGGTTTGAATAATCTTGAGAGAGTGTGAGATAAACTCACAGCTTAGTCCTCCTAGAGCACACCGTTGTGATGGAGTATTTAAAGGGAGGAACAATGCTATGTTAGACATGGTATACTCAAAATAATTAGTTTTGATATCCTAAAGCTCGAACTAAGGACATAATTCTTGACTACTAGTTAAATGCATCACACTTTGACTATGGCTATTGAAAGAGCACCATATGAAATATGGATAAGCTAAAGCCTAATGCATCTTTCACATGATTTTTTAATAGGTGAAATCTAAATTAAACATTTGACATAAGATTGATAATCTCTATCATAATATTGATGTTAGATTGGCACTAGAAAATCAATTTAAGCTTATTTGTGAATTACCCATTGGAAACCCTAAGGGTATTGCACCTACAACTTTTCCTAAATATGATGTTTGAGGCTTGCAAGGGCATTTTCTAAGAGATGTCAATCTTTAAGAAAAGTAGTGGGAGAACGATTGAACTAGCAAGTTCAAAGCACACAAATTCCTAAAAGGACAAGTTAGATTTACATTTAAACTTCATGCATTTAAAGTAAAAGTTGTAAAGTCACAATTGACTTGAAAAGGCATAATGGTTCACTTACAAACTTGAGGGACATATT
This sequence comes from Euphorbia schlechtendalii, assembly GCA_949673415.1. NCBI lineage: Eukaryota > Viridiplantae > Streptophyta > Magnoliopsida > Malpighiales > Euphorbiaceae > Euphorbia > Euphorbia schlechtendalii. The sequence goes on from CATIWQ010401831.1 coordinate 21,200, forward strand.
GTCTCAAGATTGGTGATGACTCTTATCGTATAGCATGAGTAAGAGGCTTTGAACCCATTAGAAGGATATTGAAAATCCTTAATTGGCTTAATGGTGTAAAAGTCAATAAAGCTGAAATGCAATCCATGGACCATAATTTAGTTGAAAACTAGATTAACTCACCTTTAGGTGTTAATGTGATAGAATGCATCTGGAATTTTCAAGTAGTACTTCAATGATGATTTTATGGATAATGCGTGTGCTTGATGTTAATTGGAAACATGATCATGTTTCTAAACATTGTATTGAGATAATATAGATATGATTGGGTTAATTGGATGTAGTTCACTTAAGTTTAAGTGAATACTTTGATGCAAACTTTAGGAAAAATCGTAACATTTTATCGGGATGCAGAAATACCTTGTTAGGTCAAATCAAAGAAATGATCTTTTGGATTGAAATCTATAAAATTAGATTTAATCCAATCAATTTAATTTAAAGACTACATGTATTCTAGTTTTGTTAAGATTGCTGAAAGTTTGAATATAAGATGAGAACTCTATACATTATATTTGTTAAATCTACAACAAAAACTGAGCATAAAGTAGCATGTCGTGGTACAATGGGAGGTGTTTGGACTATGAAGTTCATAAGTAAGTTAAGATGGATGGATCCTAGACATACTTGATGTTCTTCAATGACAAAATGGGGGGTAATGCATAAGCTAAAGAGACTCGGTCACTTAGTTCGAACACGTGTTATGTATGTCATATGACATGGGGTTGACACAAGAACAATGTCGTTGATCATCTAACCAAAAGTCCATCATGGATGGAGCTTAAGGTTAGGTCATATCTATAAAGATTAGGGAAATGCCTACTGTGAACTAATTCAAATGGGAGATTGTTGGAATTGTTGATGTGCCCTAATTTTAAAGGCATTGGTTCATATAGTGTCACATTATAAAGGTAATAATCAACTAAATTTACATCTTTTGCTATAATATGAGAAAAGTATCCATTGATTCATAATTATAAAATGTCTCATGTTTGTTTAATCATGGGAATGTTGGATGATCTATAGTAATGTGGTTACTATATCACTTGATAAAGTAGATCATGAACATAGACACATGTTGAGAAGATGGAGCTGAACCGATCCAAATAGTAAAATCACATGGTTGTATGTCATAGACAATTTTCTGAGTAGGTTTCAATGGTCCTCAGACTTGATTTCATCTTATTACTACTATTGAATTGAGTATGATGTAGTATATTACTAATTGGTCGTTAAATATTAGATTACAAGTATGGGTATGCTATGTATTTTCATGACCACATTAGTAGCAGTGTTGAAGTGATGGGATTGCCTTTCAACTTGATAAATCAAAATGAATCAACTGCCACTTGATGAATAAAAGTGATAAGGATGTCTAATAAGTCATTGACTTATTTTAACATTTTATACTAGATCAAGAAATAAGATGAACTGCTATTTGCAAGATTTTCTCTATACTTGTTCCAAAAGGATTATCCCCTGCAACGCATGCCAAAAACTTGTTCTCCACTTTTCTACTGATAATATAAAAGTTCTTAATATGAACAAGTGTTATCAGTACCGCTTATCAAATAGAAAAATGATGATAATAGCAAGTATACAGTTGCGATGTAGTTTTAAAAGACATCGATCCCACAAGGAAGGAATTCAGTTCCAAGGACCAACTAGAGTTAGGAAATAAAAGAAATAAGATAAATTGTAGGGTTTGGATGATAGATTGAAGAATAAACAGATGCATGAACATATTAGAGAAGACGTAAACTATATATATATTCCCAAAGAGCATGTATAGTAGAGAAAAACATGCAAAATCATTAAGAATATTTCATACACTAGATAACTTTAACAAACACGGTTCTAGACGCCCAAATAATCAATAATTCACCGCAGAGCAACACATGAAATGACTTTTCTAAATCTAGGGTAAACGAATTATGACACTTATAAAAACCTGGATAACAATAATACTATGTTTAGTATGGGTCGCTCTCACAAAGTCACATTTAGCAAGTTACCATTCTAAAAATGTTTGCTCATTAAACAGCGTTATAATCACAGATCCAGTGACTATACACAATCTTGTTAACCCCGAAACTACTCTTAAAGTTAACTTGAAAGCATATAACTTTATTAATATAAGAGATGCAAGACGAAATAATCATTATAACACATTAACATATCATAAATTTCAAAATAGAAAGTATAGGTAGAAAACAAAGTAAAGTTGTAAGGTATGCAAGTGAAAGCTAAAGAATATCAAACCATATCCACTCTTTAAGGGGAGTCATCAATTCCCGCAATTCCTGCATCTACTTTGAATTTGATCTTGACTCATACAGAACCTCTACTAAGATGCTATTCTTTTCCAATATCGAACAAATGAATGTTGAAGAACAGAAACTTTTATTGTTAAGTGCTTTGCAATTACACTCATACAACAATCACTCAAATTTGTGGAGAAATCTAGTGATCGAAATAAGAATTGAATCACTTATACATTTTTCTCACTAACACTTTGAATGTAATGATATCTATAGAATTTTCACTCTCTATCATGTATCATATGCTCTGTCGATTATCACCATCTACTATGCATGAAAATGGTTGGGTTTGGGACTCTATTTATAGAGTGCAAAGGGTTGCGTCTATCTAAATGAAAAGTCGTGTCCATTAGCGAAGTGTTGCATCACTTTAATGTTATTAGATGTAAGGTTTCATCCTCATCTTCAATGGAAAGGCACCTTTTCGTGATTGGATTGCTTCCAAAAGGTGTCTTTTCATCTGACAGTTGATGGTGGTTTATCATCCTAATCCGGTGGCTGAAAGTTGTGATGAGTTGATAAAAAGCAGTCATAAGTGATGAGCGCAATATTCATGTCACGATTGTGAACAATAGTTGGTATCTTTCTATTTGTGAAGGATGACAAGTCATGACCGTGAATGGGTGTCACGATCGTGACATGTGTTTTTCTTCATGATTTTTTTTTTCAACTTTACCTATCTTTGACAACTTCGATCCTAAGCCAATTCCTTATGTTCCATGCATCTTTTTACACCTTTTTCACTCTTTTTACATAAAATTCCATCTTTGATCATTTTACTCCCAAGATTCACCTAGTTTCTACACTTGCATAAAAAATAACTACATACCACGTAAAATCTTTTATATGAAGTATAAAAAGACTTTAAACCATATCATTTTATAAGTAAAAATATCATGATAATAAGTGTAATTATACACTTATCACACCCCCACACTTAACTTTTTCCTTGTCCTCTAGGTAAACACAACAGAAGTGTATAAAATAGTAATTCAAGTTTGTACCTCATTTACCGAAAAGACTATCGTAGTGAGTACCACATTCCCACATTGCATAAGTTTCAAGTAAAGTTTGAAATTTTTGACAAATTAGTAATGTGCTATTTATATAGTCTAGTTGCATACATTTGCTCTTAATAGAGGGTCAACCGAATCGCATCTTCATATAATCATTATATGCTCACTCGAATATTTCATTCTCTCAAGTATAGTATAAAGTATGAAGGACAAAGGGAGCACACTTTGAAAAGATTGATCTGAAGGCATTTTTAGGTACCTAGGATGCTAAACACTATTAGTGGTTGCATTTTATGCTCCATACCATTCTTCCCTTTTTTAGCGGTTACATTTTATGTTCCATACCACATTCTCTCATTTTTTTCTTTTAAGTTTATGTTTTTTAAGTACAGAGTTGTACTTTGAATCCATTTTTCATGTTATGCTACTTTTTCTTTTTTCACTCATTGAATGGTTGCAGTTTCTGATCTGTACCATTCCTCACCTTTTGCATAACTCATTGGTTATCCTCTCTTTCTTTTGATTTTTTCTCTATTAATACCCTCATCCTTTAGTTTCCCAACACTTTAAACACACTCAATACTTACAGGATGTATTTGAGAATAGCATACAAAACTCATAGTAAGAACACTATTAGATATTACTCCACCACTAACTTATCGGTAGCATTAAACTAAAACTATATAACTTATACTAATTCATGTTGCATTGAAATATATATTAAAACTTACTTGGAATGTTGCTTTCGAATGTTACTCACCACTCATCCTTGCTAAATGCTAAATGTTGTGCCAAAAATGCTCACACTTTCAACATGCGCTCATACTCGAAATAAAAATTTTGTTCGCAATATGCACTAACATCGAACTTGTAATACCGAACACTCATAATAACCTTGGAACATATGTTAGTGTAGAACAGGTATGGATAAAGTATAAATAACACAAAATCAAGAAAAAAAAATTTCATTCTTCAATTTTTTAATTTATTCGATTTTTTTGGATTTTTGGGATTTTTACAAATGCCCCCCCGCACTAAAGAACACAATGTCCTCATTGTGAGAGATTTTACTAATATGAAAAACAAATACGAAAAACTCACAAATGAAAAGAAATAAAAAGAAAAAGAAATTGAACTCGTTTTCAATCATCCGAACTTGAATCTGGAGGACTCTGCGAGATATCCATATTCTTCATCTTGAAGTATGAATTTAACTTACGGTTCAAAGAAATGTTGGATTGTGTAAGTTGACAAACATCTTGTTGTATAGAAGCAATATCAAGACAAGCTTTATTGACATCATTGGCAAACATTCCTCTCCAACTATCTTCATTGGCATTTGTACTCCCGGAGGTTTGTCTTACTTCACTACTTCCGATTTGAACTTCTTCAATGCCTTCATCGGGTTGGTTCTCTCGAGAAGTAGATTCTTCTATCGGTCTCAGCTTCCTAACCCTTGCTCCATATGGTAAAAATGTAAATTTTCCTTATTCTTCTTTGACTAATCCTGCTCTCTTCATGTAAACTCCTCCCATAAAGTTGAATTTCGCTCGAGGACTATATCGGTACGGCAGTTGATTCTTTGCTCCCAAAATTATTCCACAAATTGTATTCGCCCCTCCAACTCTAGCCTTTTTATGTGTAGTAAGACTAGTGATGGGTTCTAACACGTACATCGCAAAATTTGGCCTTAATTGTGAAATTGCGCACTCCAATATAACCAAATCTTTCATCGACACTTTTGTAGTTTCGTGTCGGAAGAAAAGACTTTGAGATACAAACTTGTGGAGGTAAAGAAGACTGCTACTTTGTTGGACGAGTTTTTGACATCGTATCGATCCAATCCCGTTAACTCAGTCCATACACTCGTTAAATCATAATCGTCCTCTTTTTCAATCTCTTCATAGGTTCCTCCAAAACTAAACCACTTGATTAAATCCATTAGATTGAACTTATACTCTTCTCCTCCATTCCTAAATTTCCTCTTGAGAAAATTTCCATCCTCTGTAACAGTTACCAGAAATTCAAGAACCCATTCCTCGTGAAACGAGAAACGCATGTTCACAAAGCTTTCCAACCCAAATAGTGAAAAATTTTTCCTCTACTTCGGCATGTATTCCAGAATCAATTGCAAAAGTACGATCATAGAAGAGTGTACCTTGGAAATCAAAGTTCTTGATTCTCTTGTATCTTTTGACTTCTTCTTCACCATAGATCGGAAAAGGGCATCCATACTTTGGTTTGTTGATTAACCAATTTGCTCTTTCCCTTGGTTGCTGTTGATTTCTTTATAGCTATCAAAATTTAATTCAAGAATTAAAAGAAATGTTTGTGTTTTGATTTTGGGGAAAAACAGAGAAAATTGCTTTGTAAGAGATAGAATTTGTGTAAAAGAGTGATTGATTTGTGAAAATTAACTGTGTGAAAAGCAACGGATATATTTTCAATTATAACTATTTGAAAAAGAGTCGTTACAGCAATAACTACTGTAAAATCGTGCAGGTCACGATCGTGAAGGATTTTCACGATCATGACTTACCCTTATACAAAAATAGATTGTTTTAAGAACTCTATTCATGAGCACGAAACAGGTCACGATCGTGATATGTTTAAAATCCAAAAAATTTTGTTCTTTTCTTTTATTTCTAAAACCACACTAATTTAAAAACACACAAAAGCAAGATAAAAATATACTAGTATATAT